>VURO01016166.1:8770-31938 GCA_015108175.1 Pelvicachromis taeniatus
AACTTAATAATAAATGTCATTACTCGGGAAAAAAAAAAACTTCTCTACTAATATACAGCACAATAATTTTTTATAAAATATATTAAAACTAATTCACCAATAGCAGATTTTTGAGTGTCAAGTGGGTCAAAGCTCTGTTCCAACACCTGCAAAACATCTTTAACCACAGACCAAAGTCCCTCTGGTGGCTGAAATCAAACCCAGCATCATTTGGCCCACAGTTTCAAGGGTTTTAGGTTCAGCAGTGATACCTGAAAAAAGGACATCGATTAATAAGACTTACTGATCAGTGTATGGTGTGCTGCACAATACAATACTGCATCTGTGCATGCATTTACCTTCATCCCCCGGGTTGCATTATAGCAGACTTCCACACATATACAAATGTGCATGTTAGTGCTTTGGGGCCAAAATGGTATAGATTCAATACAAACCCATAAATCCATCATTTGGTCAAAGCACTTACTTTACTTTCACAATTGTATTTTTTTTTTAATGTTAAATGGAAATCCACAACAAATTTTTACTGCAATGTGAGCACCTCATTAACTTCAATCACAGTAGACTGCAGAAAACCAGAATGATATTGTTTCATTTAACCCTGGCAAGTGCAAGAACTAAAACAGGCCGCTCAATTCGTTACGCTCATGTTTTGCATATGTTTGTCCACATTGATAGATCTTACTGTATTTTCAAACAGGAACTCTGAGCCAAATACACTCATTGCCCCTGAGCTCTTCATTTCTCTCAGCTGGCACACACAAACACATTCCAGCAACTGCACTAAGAAAACAGTCACCGGTGTAATTCGAAGCCAGTAAAAGAAATATGGTCCTTTACCAGGACGATGTGCTTGCGAGGAATTCAAAGGAATTCCATTCGATTCAGTGAGCATAAATCATCCCAAGGGGGCAAGTGATTTGGCGAAAAAGACAAATCATACTTGGCCACCAAAAATACCATTGAAGATTAATGTAGGAGGCAGACAGAGACTGTGAAGAACCCTAACTACAAACACATAGTATAACTGAAAATAATTTTATTGTAGTCATTTAAGTTTACCATTTGAACAGGTACATTTTGAACGTTTGTCCAGGAGGGCACTTTACTGTAGCACATCCAAAATTGTGTAAACCTGATGCTACCAGAAAGTAATGCTTTACAACCAGAATGGTATTGTGCAACTGTACAAATGTACACTAACGTACACTAAAAAATGTCATTCATTTTATATTGTCTAACATTAGATGTTGTGTTTTAATGTAAAACCACTGTTGCGATAAAGCCTGACATTGTCAAAATCCTCAGAATTCCTCTCCTTATAAGATGTCAGCTCAGCTTTTTCTGCTTTCATATAGGTTATTTCCACAAAAACACTTTAGATTTCAGTGTTTCCTAAACACTTGACACCCTTTTGACTTTTGTGCCTTGTATACACAAGATTCTTTGCCTCATATACCTTATTAGATATTTGGATACAAATACTGTTACGGTGTAAAGCAAAATCAAAATAAATATTTGTGTGTTCTTTTAGGTATGAAATCCTTGCCAGAATCCACAAAGAACATATTAAGTGGTTTGTTGAAATTGAAATCTCCATTCTTGACATTTTGATCACATCAAAGGAGACTGAGTTTCCTCAGTTGTCATGGAAATATGGATGCTGCTTTCTGAGCCCATTAAGCATATCTTGTTCTTGTTTGTCTTGCATCTTTTACATATAATAGCAAATGGCATACAATTTTATGAACACCAATGACTTATGAGTTTGTGTCCTTACACTACACTGAGCTCCTCTGTCTTAAATGTGTCCTCACAAGGGGGGATGTAGATAAAGAGAAGCAGATGAGTTAGGGAAGGGCTTAGCTTTAAAACAAGAGAGAAATGAATTGTGCAACAGGGGCTGTAACTCAGAATCAAGAAGCTGTTCCCACAATTTTGAGCTGTGGAAACAATGTATGTGTAGTAGTCGGAGACAATCAGTCTGTGAATTTCAAAAAAAGACCTTCTCGATTTAAATAATTCTGTTAACAAAGCCAAAGTAGGCCAACCTTGAGTGATGTGTTGGACCTTTACAGACATTTAGTCACATTAGATTAGATCTGTGGAGGAGAGCCGATGAGGAAAGACTGGAGGGAGAAGATCTTGGAACAGTAAAGCAACTATTTCCCCTGTATGTCAGGGCCAGGCCTCCACAACTGCCAGATGTTTACCACCAACCCAGCTGCTTTCTCTCTTGCCTTCTTTTTCCTCATCTCTCCTCCTCAGATTTTTTTTTCTCTCTCTGAGGCTCTTTAAACCAAGCCCACCCTGTAATCATGCACACTCACCAAAGGGCTTTGAAGTAAGTGGAATGTGTCCAGCCATATGATAATATGCACTCTATATTCTTATAACAGATAGAAAGTAAAGAAGGGAAAGTGGCAAATGAGATTATTGGACAGCAGCCAGCTCTTCAGTGTGGTTTTCTAGATGTTAATTATGTCTTTACTCCACTCTTAGATCTTGCACGTGTGTGTGTGTGTGTTTATGTATGCATTTATGGGTGTATGTTGTGTGTACATATGTAGTGTTTGCGTACACATCAGAAATACTGGTCTAACAGCGGGTAATGGGCTGATAATCGGAAACTTGGAACAGAGAGGTGCAACATGATGGTGCGTGCATGCGTGCGTGCGTGTGCATCTAAGGTACATCTTTCCAAAGATGTGAGGATGGAATTTACCTCATCATGAGTTCAAAAGAGTCAACCCAAAGCTCTCAGCAAACCAGCAAGTGCAGACATGTCTCCCACCTCTCTCTTCCCCCTCCAAGCCCTTTTTCCCCCTTTTCAGTATGCAAGGCAGCTGGTTGGACCGTTACATACTAAAATGATTTCTCTGGCATATGTGTTTGTACCTCCATGCATTTAATTGTGCATTTAATTGGAATACAGTACTGTGCAAAATTCTTGAACTACCTCTGAGCTCTTCATAGGCAAATGAGTAATAGTTGCATTCATGATTTATTAAAAGATGTGCAAAAATACACGGGAATATAGTATCTAAGGCAAAAACAGACTTTTTAGAATTCAAATGAGCTTCAAAGTCAATATTTGAAATTGCCACCTTCATTCTTTAGGTGGTGTTGTTGCATTGTATTTTTTCCTGGCCAGGTATGCTTTCGCTGCATCTGCGGTGTGTTTGCGATCATTGTCATTCTATTCAGATGGTATTCCGTGAGCAATCAAAAGCCTCCTGACCTCATCCAAACACACAGATGTCAATTTTAAGATACGGATTATCATTTCAGTTCTTGTGTAACTTGGCATACCTCAGTGTTTCCCTCCTGCTTCCTGTCCTTTCGAATGGTTTCCTGACAGCCACCATTCCGCTTAGACCATTCCCGATGAGGCGTGAGTTAAAAGTATGTGGATAAATGGAACGGTGAGATTGTGTCAGGTGTTTGCTGGATTTTTGTCCTATTATTTTAAGGACATGACGTTCATCTCCTTCTCCTGTTTTTCACTTGTCCAGCTTCCTCAATTCTTTAAGGAAACGCTGCATGCCATGGTGAGATATAGTATGTTTTTGGCTAATAGCTGTGTGTCTTTGCCATTATTCATAGTTTCAACTAAAGAAATTTAGAAATTCTGTTTTTGTGACAAGCTGCTAGTAATAAACCAATTCTACAATTGGTTCTTTGCTAAGTTCTTATTTGTACATGTGACACAATTTAATGTATGATTTTTAATTCACTGCATTACATCAGGATATATATCTAATGCAGTGAGAATTTAAATACAAATTTACCACCATGACATACTACAAAGAGAAACTGTAATGTTAAAACAAATGATATCTTTTCTCTTACTTGGACTCTTTACTGTCTTTTGCCATTTTGGGGTCTTTTGGCTCAAAATATTTAGTATTAATATTCTTTAGTATCTCTGGAGCATCTGGAGCAAGAAGCAATTTCAAAGGCTTTCTTTGCCCAAGCTCATCTCTTTGTCTCGCTTTGATAAGACGAATTGCTTCCAGTTGTTTCCTTCTACTTTTCAGGACTTTCTCAGACAGCTTTATCCAAAGCTTATGTTTCTGGTATCACTGGTATGCGTGGAACAAGCACCGTACTCTACATTAATCAAGGCCTTACAGTGCCCGTGAACTTCTCTTCAATGAGATTGGTTCCAGTTGTCGCCTCGCCATTTTGTGGGTTTCCCAGTCAGCTTTATCTCTGACTCAGTGTTTAGTTGAGATTTGTATTTGTGCCGTCTTTGCCAATCATGTCATATGTTCCATCTTAAAGAATACCTTCCAGTCATGACATCAGAGTGGTGATTTCACACTGGCTGGGTCACCCCACCATAGGGTGGTGGGCGTTGGCAATCACAGCCATGGAATGTCTGTGACTCAAGAAGGTGGGCCAGCGATCTGGTTGGCTAATTTCTTTGTCCCTGACATTTGTGGAAAACAAGCAGAGTGCCATTTTAAACAATGACCAGTCCACTCTGACCTTCGTTGGGAGGCCAATTGCTCATGAGCAAATCACAATGTGACAGCGTGCCAACTATTACACCATTGTTAGAACAATCAGTACATTCAGAACAATAAACCCCCAGAAGAAACGGTGCCTGCAATCGCCCTCATTTTGCCAAGAATTACATCCCCACAGAAATATATAACATACGTTTTCTTAAGTGCTATGTACACAATTCAGTTTTCTCAAGATGGGTGAAAACATGGGGGTGGAACTAAAAAGTGGTGAAAACTGTTTTATCTAAAACCACAATCAGCTGAAGCAATCAATTTGTGTGATCACAACTTGTGAAATAAAACTGTATTATAATTAAAAGTTATGGTCCCCATAAGATGAAGCCTACTGACATTTTCACAAACTTTGGAAAACAACAGATTTGGTACATGGAATAGGCTGAAAATGTCTTTTCTCATGTGTTTTAGGCAATCTAGCTGAATAGGTAGGATGTCCAGGAGATGCAGCTCCCTCTCGTTCACATTATTTGCTGTTCACACAGTTCTCAAATGCATCTTCGTCTTCAGTTACTTTGCTGACTTTTCCAATATCATGGCAACTTGAGGGCCATTGGGTGGATTGTGCCATGAAGAGACCTGGTACAGACCTTTATGGCACCCAGAGGATGAGATAGTAACGTTGCTGAGCTAATTTTTCTATAGTGCCATTATTTGGTCTAAAGAAATAATGACTGAAAGAAAAAATACATGGCAGATCCATCGATGTTTGCTAAGGAGCTGGTAACTCAAAACACTGTGATTGGCATCACTGTAGAAACATGATTGAGTTTATTAAAAAATTAAACTGGCAAAAATATAACTGACAAAGTGGCATTATATTGGCCCTAAGCCTATGTTCTCAGAATATGTAATTTTTCCATCCATTTCTGTAACCACTTGTCCAACTCAGTGTTGCTGGGGGCCACCATAGCAACACGTTTGCACACCTATATTCATAGAATGCATTTTTTTCCCCATTGTTCTATTGTGTAAAATTTGTTCTTCCTTACAGTATTTTAGACACATTCTTGAGCCAATGCAACACTCGCTGAGAGCAGAAACAATGACACTGCAAGCTGAATGGAGATTGTGTTTGCTACTACAGATTAAAAAAAAAAGGTTGTGTAGCTATTGGCTTAGTTGTCACCAGTATAATCATCCTTCTAAGCTGGGCAGCAAAAATAGTTTCCTTGGAAAATTACACAGCTCAGTTGATGTAATCTACAATCACAATCAACCCTGGATTTTTGGTTGTTGCCAATTTGGGAATCTCTTAAATATCCATAAAGAAAAAAACCCCCAAAAAACAATGTGCCTCATTGACAACAGACTTTCAGTTTTGCTGCTCTTGTCATGGCAGCTCTGATGCTAGCATAGTGATTCACTGCAGTGTCATACAAGCCATAAAAGGTAAAATATAAATTTGTTAAAATTAACTACAAATGAAATTAAACAGGAAAAATCTTAAGCTTTAAGATTAAAAACAGCCAGTTTAAAAACAAAATGTAATTCAGGTAAATAAGTCAGAATCCGACATGCTATTGAGCACCAGTGCAGGCACACACATTTAGGACAACAAAGTGTGTGTACACAGGAGGGAATAATGATGTGCATATGTCTGAATGTGACACGTGTGTCATGGAGTAAGAGCATAAAGGACGTAGGCGCCCATAAAGAAAGGTAAAGAGGAAATATTATTTTTTAAAACATCTTTATTTAATCCTTTAAACTTAAAATGAAAGCAACAAATAACAGGAGACAGGACAGATAAAAGAAAAATAGACTGAAAGACGGAAAGAAAGAATTGATGGATGTAAAGAAGGAAAACCACGCCAATACAATAACCACCAGACTTTGCATCACATCTCAGCCTACTCAAGTGTCCTGTGCACAGATCAAAAATAAACTCTTTTCTCTACCTTTAAAAGTAAAGTGAAAGTCCTGAATGGCTTTGCTCCTTGCCTGATGCTTGGAGTGTGAGCACCAGGATACTTTGCATAGAACCAAAAAGTTGTCGTCCAGACTTGATGTCCCATCACCACAATTCCTTCTTTCTTGTATACCGTATGGGCGAAGAAATCTCTTCAAGAGTGAATGAATGTGAGCACAGCAGTGAAAAATCTGTCTCAACAGTTTCTATATTAGATGACATCTTATATCTACAAATTTTGTGATTGTCAGGTTGGGTAGAAAAGAGGATTTCACCCACTTCTGCTGATAAAATCCACAGCACGTCTAACACAAGCATACACACAGCTAACATAATTTACCCCCCATCCCAAAGCCACACAGTGGCACAGTAATACAAACCATCATATTACAGTTGTTATGTCCATAATGGCTCATTATTACTGTTAATAATATTATAATATTGCTTATTACAAAGCAAGAGAGATTTACAACAAATATAAAGCAGAAGTGGGGTGATCAAGGTCCTTAAAACCTTGCAGCATCTGCAAACTGTCCATTTTTACCCTTCAATTGCAACTATACTATGGTGAGTCTGTACAGCAAATGCCAGAAAAGGATGTATATATCGGTGAATTTAAAGCCACTGAGGACTACTGCTAATTAAAGAGTTATACAAGGGCGCACACGTCCACCGATCCTGGAGCACAATCCCCATGGCAACAAAACGGCTTGAAACAGATCTACACAACACAGGCTCCTAAAGCACACTCTTCTATCAGTGCAAACACACACTCCTAGCTATTACAATAAATAAAGGAGTTAAAGGGTTCACAGACCAAACTCACATAGTGGCATCTAACCATAAACATTGTTTGGCTTGTACTATAACATCTGGTTTTAAGAGATTTTAAGAAAAATGTGCCTGAAAAAAAATAAGGCTTCATCTCAGTACAATGAATGGAAATTTCTGAATAACTATACAGCAATTCAGCAGTGATACATCTATGCAACAGAACAGTGTGTTCTTAGTCTCTATAAAGCACAAACTGTAGTGTAAGGACAATTTACACTACAGAGACTTCTACTGGAAACTCTTCAGCATGTCTTCTGTTGCTTATTTTGAATAACAGGGACGCATGTTCAGAGAATCATTTTTCTAAAAGCCACAAACACTATAGTCAAGTGCTGTTTGAAATCTCAAACTTATCTACGTAATGGTTCAAAAAAATACTCCAAAAGTTTTGCCGGCATGATACCACTACATATGTGAGTTTAAAATTTGTTTTAGGCAACCTATTTCTTAAAAGGCATCTTTAGTGGTGTGTTTTTGTGTGTTACAGGTAGAGTAGACTTCAGAAACGCTGATATACAAATGATCTATAGTGATGACATGTAAACAGGTATGTAGAAAGGGGATACTTTTGCAGAGAATAAACGACAATAACATTTCAAATGAATTACAAGGCAGTGTACATATTCAACAAAAGGATGTGAGACAATAAACGGCGAAGATAACTCTGATGATGAAATGGCAGAATTATTTTCCCCCATGTCTCTCTCTTTAACTTAATGCAATGAAGCTCAGCTTTCTGTGTAATGTACTGTATCGGTGCATCTGTCTCAGATGTGCGCTGAGCTTACTTAAGTCCCATGTTTTTGTTCTACACTTCTGCTTGTCAAATTGAAAATTCCATAAAAAAAATAAAGGTTTAACAAAAGAAAAGAAAAGAAAAGCAGGATGTGGGAAAACATTCAGTGAGATGTTGCATGAGACTGGCAGGAACAAATCGTAGGCACATCTATTGTTTCATTACAAATGTTACAGGTGGAAATGTTTGGGCAACTCTACCGGAGAGTTTGATATGACTGGCATTGTGCATCACTTGATGTGCATATCCCATATCTTTCACTGTTATCTGATTGAGAATTAATACATTGAAATTGTAGAGCTTGAACATGACTGTCCATGACTCCAGAGAGCGTCCAGAGGTGGAGCGCTGATAGTGCTGCAACAATAAAGAACCGCTCAAGCTGTGCAGTGAACCAAACTCCTTCACAGAAATGACAGCCAGCCATCAAGCACTGTGCAGGCCACGGATGGCATGCATTACCACATACTGGCCACTGAGTGGAGGTGCTGATATAACTGCTCAAGCTGTTATACGACCTCTAACTAAAGGGACTAACAGCTTCCTTTACAAGAAACACGGTGACAAGCTGCTCACACAGCAGGTTTCTCAAGGCAGTGTGTGTCATATTTTTAAGCAGTGGACTGTTGCTCTTCAATGGCAGTATCTATTGTTGTCATTATTTTTTTCTACCTGCCAGTTTTTCCCACTAGATGCCTATTTGTGTGCCTGGCAGGCTTCCTGTCCGTCTAACTTGAGCTCAGCAAAATTCTGAAAAAGATTGTCCTTTGGCAGGATTGTCAGTAGAGAATTCACAATAATTACATTATTTTACAGTTAAGTGTTTTTCTTTGAGTCCTTCTTGAGCTTACCAATGTCTGTCTTTGGCTTCTGTGGAGCAAAAAGCTGGAGGCAGGGACATTCTTTGTTGTGTGAATACAGATGCATTATTGCACCTGACACCAGAACAGTACTGGTTTACGGCCATACTCACACACACATACAATACAATAACTCCACAGAGTAATCATGAGACAGGAGTCAGAATTCCTTTCTCTGTCTGTCTTTCGATCCATGTATGGATGCATATATCCAGAGTGGCCCTTTATCACCTTGCTGCTTTCTGTTTACCAGAAAGAGAAGCCCACGAATTCCAAGTTTTAAGCAGACAGGTCTGATATGACCAGTTTTTCCATTTTCCCAATTTCTCCAGGAACTTGAAGCTCCTCAGATTCATAGTCATCATCAAATGACCTGGAAACACAACATAGAGAACTGATATACACCTTTATTCTTAATGGAAATTATCAACTTTTAACGTGAATGAGTGTGGACATGTCTACGCCTTACCCCTCATGTAGCTGTTCATTTGCAGTCTCCTCTGCCACCAGTATCTCATACTCCTCTGAGGCATATTTATCCCAGTCAGATGGCTCTGGACCTTCACTATCAATGTCCTGGAACACCACAAACACAATACATATTAGTGTTTTATAGCTTTAGATAACAGGCATGAAACTAAAAAAAGAAAAAAAACTTTTTTTTACAAAACATAATATGACACAAAAAGCGAAGAAGCTTTAAAAAACATGAATATATGGTACTAGAAATAAATCCATCCGGGGTATACACTGTGGGGAGTCACAATATCAAATCACCAATAACCTATCATGCATGCCTTTTGAGTGGGTCATCACAATATCAAGAAGATCCACAGTTATAGCTGAAGATTATAAATAAAAGTTGAAGATTTGCACCTTTTGCACAGCAAATGGGTCTCTCTGTTCATGGTCCAGGTACTTCTCCAGGTTGAAGAAAGTGTCAAAGAATATGTGAGCCATCCGGCAGCGTTTCAAGTCACTCAGAGTTATCTTACCTGAAGGAAATAAAACAAACACACATGCGGGCGTAATGTCTTAAAAGCACAATGGCTCGGTTTTGCTGTCTGCTGATAAAAACGTAGTTCTGAAATAAAATGAAAAAAAGAGCAAGGGCAAGGGAGTTTGAGCACTAACCTGGGTTCTCAGGTTTGACCAGGTCGAGCATCTGGCAGAGCAAATCCTGAAAGGGTAGAGGCTCGATGCCCATTCTTTCCATCCTCTCACACTGTTCTTCGTAAAAATACTCCAACTCAAACATGGAAAGGACACCATCACCATCCACGTCCATGCAGCGGAACCAGTACTCTATACTGGAAAGACAGGTAACAAATGTTTTACGCACAGCATACGCACAGAAAAGACTCAGACTATTTGTTGCAGACATGCAGTGCACTAATCAAATCAATCACACACGCATATCAGAACAACTTTTAAAATACCTGGTGGGATTTTTTTTGTCTTCCTCAGATATCAGAAACCAGACAAACTCAGCGTAGCTCATCCTGCCCTCTCTCTGCACCGCGTTACCCCTGGAAAGAAAAGAGACAGAACTATTTAGATTCTCTACCGTTATTATAGTAAAGTAATCGGCTACATATGCTTGTTTGCATGTGGGTTTTTACTCACCGAGTAACAGCCCCTGAAAATAATCTCTCAATGATTCTGTTTGAGGATGCTGTTAAAATGGGAGAACAAGAAAAAGGAAGTAAATACACAGAAACAAGATGACACTGCTTGTAAATCACACAAGTACTGATTCAGACAATTAGATTTTTTGGCTCAGTACTCATATAACGGATTAGAAAAACCCCAACTGAACTGCTATGGAGATCTTTCAGCTGGGGGGAAAGGAAATCCTTAAGTGAGATTTTTTTTCTTACCATGGTTGTTGTATCTCCCCAGATCTTTGGGGTCAATGTAAAGATCATGATCAGTGTCCAGCTCCCAAAACTTGCAGTAGATGACGTAAAAGTGTTCGTAGGAAAAGTAATCAGTGATCTGGTTGATGTCGTCCTCTTCTTCCAGCAGGGCCAGAGTTTGAAGGAAATTGCTCCGGCGTAGCTCCATCATTGTGATACGACCTTTCCATGACCGGTTCACTATGTAGTATATCCGCTGGATCACCTGTGATAACAGGATAGTAGAATAGAGACAAAAACAATTCTATTATATGATCATTTCATAGTAAAGTCACATGATTAACGTAAAAACTTTCGATAATTAATCCTATAAGTCAATATCTTCTAAGTATCAAGACCTCACTATATTTTTAAAGGATGTGAGTTTATTAAATTATGAGGGGCATCTTTCATAAGTTCACATTAACCTTTAACCAAAAAAATGATTACTATAGCCATAACAGTGGAGTAAAGAATTATTCATTCTTGATAAGCCTTTTAACAGAATTATTAATAAACCTATTCAGTAATTACAATGGCCTTTGCGGTCTTCAATTGATATATATAGAAACTTAATTTATCCAATACAAATTTAGAATTAGGGTTCCAGTTGTGTATGTAGCCTTATGTATGTATGTAAGGAAGAGTCTTTATTTATTTTACATCTGGTGGTTTTTGTATTGGCGATTCTAAAGAAATTAAATCAAGGCAAGGTCTAAAATTTCTGTCTGTACGAGCACCATCATCCAGATATACTACAAATATTCCTCATCTAGTCAAGAGGGAGACCCACAACACTGGATTATCATCCATTTTCTAGTGGATGGACCTCCAGGGGTTATTAGTGTCTCATACAGTAGCACGTCAGTTGGTCTAAACTGAATGGGAATTGTCATAAAATGGGAATGCAGGGGGTGTCTTTATGGAAAGGGATGGTAGGGAATGTATCAGTGTTTCCGTGAAGTCACTGTAGGCTGACGCATCAGTGCAGTAAGATCTCTGTACTTTCAAAAAGCAAACCCTGAGCTTTCACAGCTGTCCCCACTGTTAATGTTACACAGCTGAGCCACACAGAAGCTGTTTTGCTGACAACATAATAAATACTGCTCTGTAGTGTGAGTAGGAAGCAGGTGGAAGAGAGTGCGGATTGGTGAAGGTATGTTCAAGAGGTAAGAGAAATGAAAGCCAATAGAAGCAAGACTGAAGAGGGAGGCAGGTGGAACAGTGAACCTGCAAGGAGCAGAGATAGTGAAGATAGATGAGTTTATATACTAGGGGTCAAATACCTAAGACTGGGATAGGATTATGAGAGGATTATAATAACAAATCAGATTGAGTGGTTTGGAGACAAAGTTAGACAGACAAAGCTGACATGGTTGGGACATGTGCAGAGGAGGGTTAGTGGATATATTAGTCAAAGGATGTTGAAGATGGAGAGAAAAACAACAGAAAAGATTTATGAATGTTGAGATGAAGGTCATGCAGAGGGTTGATGTAACAGAGGCGGATGGTGGGGCTAGCGTGTGATGGAGGCAAATGTCCACTGTGGCAACAGACCAATGGGCCGGTCAGATGAGGAAGAGGCATAAGAATAAGGACAAAGAGCAGATGAAGGAAGAATGTATGATTTGTTGTTTTTTTTGGTGTATTTTATAACCTCATCAAGTAATTTCTTTTTTGGGGGGTAATTGGATCATTTTTAAACCAAATGTTAGTTATGGAAAAATATTATTTTATTTCGGATATGTTTTAGCTTTTATTTGACATAAAAGAGGAGGCTAGATAGTACGGTAGGGCGAATAGTATGCACAGCAGAGTCTGGCACAGACGTGAATTCAGGCCCCTGCAGGAAGGACTTTAGCCTTCAGTATAAGGGTCATTATAACTCAATCAGGTGAACTATAATGGCACCCCTAGGACAGAATATTAATGTGTCATTAAACAGAAAAGATCTTGAGAGTTAATTGCTTTTCACTGTTACAGTCAAGGTTTGAATGTTTCTGTTATTCACTGGTAATGTGCTTGAACTTTTGAAGTTTTTTCAATTTGAAGCCAGTTAATCTAGGTTCCATGACTCGCCTGTGGTCATGAGCTTTGGACATTTATTGTATAGACAAGGTCATTGATACTAAATGCGGCCATAAAGAGCTTCCTTGTTACCGTGGCGCTTAGTCTAGGACTGCTATTCCCATTCAGTTAATAGAGCTTGTGAGATATGCTAAAACACAGTGTTACAATTAAATATATTTTTTAAAAAGCACAGCTGATCTCATTGTTTTCTGCCATTTACCGTTGTTATGTAGCGTGAATGGAATTCAGGTGCATCCTTCAGAAATGTGAGCCCAGGATGTGTATCTACAATGTCCTAACCAGACAAACAGGAAAAAAAATGCTTAGTTATACAGAGTTGTCATAAAAATATAGTGTAGCACAGAAATAACAGAGTTGCTTATTTCATTTATATTGGTCAGATATTTACCTGCAGTAGAGGAATAAAGTCTTCCTGTTCCAAGTAGTTACAGCCAGGTTTAGCCAGCAAGTAAATAAACTTTGAGGCATCGTCATGGCAACTGTGCAACAACCTGCAAGAAAGGAGAGGAGAGACGTATGACATCAAAGCCCGGTTGCATCTGTTTTTTTCTATTTGTAAGACTTTGATAAACATGAGTGTGTCTTACTTCCTCCAAGTTGCGATGAACGAGTGAACAGACACAAAGCCCGTCCTCTCACCACCTGCTGCGTAGAACATGGGTGCTTTCCAGTAAAGTGGACACCCGCATGCCTGAATGGAAACACAACAACCTCCCGTATGACCTTACTCTGAACAACATGCCTGTTTCCTAGAATTGCATTGCTTAGAAAGAGCACTGTATTAACAAGGCCACTATGTGCAGTGATTTCTCAGGAAAAACAAAAGCCTTCTGGGAAATGTAAAGAAATCAAGTCTCAATATGAATATTGGTATTTAAACTGTCACACTGGAATTAAATGAAGATGCTTGCCTTTGTCTTAATTAAGTTTGTTCTATTCCTAATAGCAGGTTAAGGGAAAATTGTAATTTTACCTTTGCGACTTTGCCCATTTCATAAATATCGGCCTTCTCCTCCTCAAACTCTGTGAAGACTGTCTCAATGGCAGCAATGGCTGCATCGTGGTTGGCAGCCGGGCCCAGGGCAGGAAGCCCACGAGGGTAGTAGAACCTGGGAATGTTAATGGCAGGAGGAGGAGGGGTGACTATCACCGGAGCTGGAGGAGGGCTGGGTGAGCGTGGCGTGGGGGCTGGTGTGGCTGTGGTTGCAACTGGAGCGGGAGGAGGTGTTCCGGGTTTCTTTTCTGGTTTGGACTGGACCTGAAAAGAGAGAAGGGAGATCATGTGTGGGAAAGGACAAGCATGGATGGGTGTTAATTAGCTGTTTGTGGTGCTAACTTTAAACATCATATTTCAGGGTTTTTTTGAGACAACGTTCCAGTGACTGAAACACTGCAGTCTCATCTAGGTATTCGGTGGCTTACGGATTTAAATGACAAACTACCTGCCTTAGTCTAGATGTAAAAGCACAAATAAGAATGACAAATTAAATCACTGTCATAGGTACCTTTCTCCAGGGCTGTAGATAAGATACAACTTCACTGTAGTAGTATAAAGAAGCCACATTAAAGGTTGAACTGGAAACCCACAGTGACTCACAAACAACACACAATTTTTTCCTGCCATTCTGTTAGTCATACATGAGTACAAAACAGTCACAAGCGCACTTTTATTGTAACTTTTGGCAAGAAAAGTTCCAGGTGGCAGAAGACACACCCATACATTCAGTCCTCAGGAAAATCTCAGAAAAAAAATAATGTATTACCAAATAACTTACATGGTCAAATTTACCCCGAGACCCCAATATTAGATATCTTAAATGTGATACAAAACCAGTTTTCAATTGTTATTATTTAAATATGAAGCCCCAAACTGGAGCTTAATCAACACTGCATCTTAAAGCAAAAGTCATTGTTCCCATAGGAGCTTCCTGGTCTCTTCTCTTGGGCCTTCGTCCTGTGTGTATTGAGCAGGACAGCTGTAGCAGTCCTCTCCTTCTCACCGTTCATTCTGTCACTCTATTCCTGCACCTCCTGGCCTATTAATACCCTGCTGGTATCTGCCTCAGAATAGTTTGTCTTCCCTGGCATGTCACTTTGTGTGTGTTAGAGCAACCAGATGGATCTAATGTATGTGTGTACACAGATATACATTCACATCTGTACATCTTTATGTGCTTATAATTATTATTTATTTATTATTATTACATGCACACTTGCACGCTGCCTGTCTTGCTTGTTGAACTGACTGACCTGTTGTTGCTGGAAAGACTTGATTCTTTTCTTGAACCGTGATGGGAGGACAAAGTCACACCCCTTGGCCAGAAAGGCCAGCTCCCCCCTGAGATCAGGGTCCCTCCGCAACGATGCCTCCTTGATCATCATGGTGAAGTCTCAGGCTCACAACACCTCACCAGACACGGACACAGATGTGGCTAATGACAGGGCGACTACAGAGTCACCAGCTTGCCCAGCAAGTGATAAGAAAAGGGATGGACTATGATAAGTTTACCTAACAGCTGTGATATCCAGGAGCCAAAACTGGGAATCACCTCAGGAAAGCAAAGAATATCCAGCACGTGTGGCATTTCATGCAAAATGTCCTTTAGGAATTATTGGCATTCAAAATCGGTGTCCTTCAAACTTCACGTTTATACTCATGCTCCCAACACTTTGTCCTGTGCAGCAGTAATCCAGCAGTGTCTCTATGTATAAAGATGATCCTTAGACGTCCTGTGCTACAGTGCAGGACGGGAGGCAAAAACATGGTACCGGGCGGTTTTATGGCCAAATGCAATCCCAAATCGCAGCCTCTTTCTGGGGGAGAAACATTGTGGTGTCCCCTTGTCAGCTCTGAATGTATGTATTTGATGTAGCCTCACTGGTGCCTGCTGTTCCAAGCTGGGCTCTGACAAACTGCTCTGAGAAACATGAGCCATCCCTGGCAATACACACACATATAACAAACCGGCTGTCCTGAGCATTAGGGTGGTGGGAGGCGGGGAAGTGCAACCATGTTGCATATCTTGGCGTAATGTTTTGCAGGATATGAGCCCTCCTCTGTTCCTGCCTTTGACTAAAGTTAGCCAGTGGGAAGTTACAACTCAAAGTGACTGTGATTGAAATAATTTTACTGCAGACAGGAAGCTTAAGTTGGTGCTTCAGGGTGAGTGGGTTGGACAAGCAAGCTGAAATATTTTCATAGCAGTAATTTGGGAGGCAGTGTTGAATCAGCGGGCAAGACACCTGTCGTTATATCTGTTGACAGAATTTCCACTGGGCTAGCTCAAAGACTCGAAGCAGCATTTCCTTTTGAACAACATGAAAATCTGCAAGTGTCACCCACCTTTAGAGCTAGTCAGTGTGTTTTTTAAATAAAAAATAATTTAAATAATGAATTCAGCTATTTGTCAGTAAAAAAAAAAAAAAGCAACTAATGACAATTCTCACTAACTTCTCGTCAGTTTACTGCCACATGAAAGACAGAACAAACAGCAGCTCCTCTTAACAACTGAGAAGAAGAAAAAGGAACTGTTTGGCATTTTTACTTGACTTACTACAGATTCTCAGAATACTTGAATTATTAATATTAAAAATGAGTAAATCCTTGCATTTGAGAAGCAGTATAAACAAGGAACCGAGATTTCAGTTATCAAATTTTATTTAAGTAATCACCTCATCATTTAGTGCTCCTCCTCTGCATCATCTAGTTCTCTGCAAAATAAACAATGCAGAAGTAGAACTAATAGAGTTAGCTAATTAACAGTGAGAATAAATAGAGCATAAACTGTCAGCACCGTGTCCTCGAATGCTCCCTGAAAGGCTTCCCGTAAATTTACCAAGGCTGAGCTGAAACCCTTTTGATGCCAAGCAACACCAATCTGAAGCCGAACAGAGAGGGGATCCCTCAGGATACACGGGGTGACCCATTTTAAATCTGTCCAGCTCAAATACCTAGGAGTCTAGGACAGTACACTAAATGTCTGCACATACTGTACTGCGTACATCATGACTACCAGTAACAACCTTATTTAATACACTGTGTTACTTTCATCTTGGTCCAATAGTTCTTTTTACAGCTTGAACAATTTTTCCCCGTTTTTCTACTACTGTATTTTTTCAATCGGTGCACTATTGTCGCTGCCAGTTTGAGTCATACTTTGATTTGGATGTCATTACTGATTATGTGCCAACATGGTGTGTAAATAGCAACTGAATAAGAGAGCTTTCTTAAACTGCATACACAGAAAAGGTTCAGTGTGTATGCATATGTGTGTGAGTGGCTTTCCAGAAAAATAAATGAGTCACCTTGTATTTTAGGGTAACTCCTCTCAGATCCCTGAGTGCCCTGCTGAATTCTTTGGAACAACTGAACTCCGTACTGAAGCCAGGGTTGCATACCAATCCCACACACAGATACAGATACTGTCACATGCACACATTGTCTACTTGCTAGCTACCTATTACCTCCATGCTTCAGAGGGAAACATTATACAACAAATATATTGTATCACTCAACAAATGTGCACTAGATTCTTACCAACCTATTATCTTATGTGAAATCCCACACTGCTTTTTGACCCTTGTTTTTTTTTTTCCTCTACTTCTTTCATCCTGGTCAATGAAAGGGAGTGCATTCTATCCACTTCCTCTGCACAACCTTTTAAACTGTAGCAATGAACTTGTGATATCATAAATCTCTGTATAAAGAGATACAGTACTTGTGTGAGAGTGTAAAGGGAGCCAGAAAGGAATGCCACCAGGCAGCTGTGTGCTCTTTTCCTGTGACTGACGGTCAGTCTAACCCTGCCCTGTCAAAACTGCACCGCTTGGTCCTAAAACCCTTGATCTTAAATCTTAAAATTTCCTCCTTGACTCTTGAACGTTCTGTGATGATTAGCCTGCTATAAAAGATAAACATAACAGAAATAAATGAATAAAAACTGCCAATTTACTAAGCTATGCAAACTGTGAAACTCCCGAGATGGTCCACGACAGTATGTATGAAGGTAGTGAGCTCAGGTGACATGAAAACACCCACTGGGACAAACTGTTCCTACAAGAAGGGACACATGAGGCCAACAGAAATGCAACATCAAGGCAGAGTTATTATTTTTTGATTAGTTAATTACTAAAATTAAATAATTGAATAGTATGGAATTTCATATTCAAGCTGTACTTATAATCAGCTTGATTATGAAATTCTATATGAAATGGATCTGACAGCTGAGCATAGACAAGACAATGTGCTTATGTAGTTTCTCTGTTGTCTACCAAGCATGTTAATACCTTTCAGTTCATTGTTTTATTTTTGTTTAAAAAAACAAAAAAACAAAATTGTATTCATCACACCACAATATTCTGAACTAATAGCTGGTGAACGTAATGGAGTATTAAGGAGCTAACCAAACAGATGTTTCCCTCATGCTGGACCAAAACATCTGATACCGCTGGACCAGTTAGATCAGACAGACTGCTCTGACAACAGGACGATCTATTGGGACAGACTATTCCCAGTCATCTTATCAACTATGTTGTCTATCAGCAATCTACTGATAGCCCCACTTGTCACTTTGAATATGCTCTAAGTTGTAAAAAAGGATTTATTGTTGTTGTGCATCCTGTTTCCTTGCTAAATATATTTGGTTTGAACCTACTTTTTCTTACACAGACAAAAGACACCAGTCACAAGAGAAACTGTGCTGGCTGATGGAAGTTTAACAGGAACAAAAGGCAGCATAACAGGTGTGTGTGCGTGTGTGTGTTATGTCTGCAAAGGCTTTTCTCTGCCCACCCCTCAGATCTAATCCAGCCACACAGCCACAGAAACAGGTGAGTCAGCAGCACTGATCAAATAAATGCACGATGGGAAGCACAGCAGGTCAGCTGTCGAACAACAACTGCCGCCTTCATCCGACTGTTAGCACACTTGACACGCACACATGTGCTCCTGCAGTCTTAACTAGTGCATTGATACATGTCTCTAATTTGTTGGGGCATATTACATGTGGATGTGTGCGGGTGTGCACGTGCGCCTTGATGGATTCACTTAACAGGAACTGCTTCTCCAAGTCTTTTAGAGCAGCTGAATGGTGTGAACATAACAACTTCTCTCTCTCTCTCTCACACACACACACACACACACACACACACACACACACACACACACACACACACACACACACACACACACACACACACGCTCTATGAAACTGCCTGTTCGCTGTTTGTAAAATTATCTGTGTAAATATAGCCACCGATTTCACGTTTATTTCTGCTTCAGGCACCAGGCAGACTTAACACACACACACAGACACACACACACACACACGCACACAAATAGATGCACACATGACAACAAAACATTGAGAAAGAGATGTTTGAAAAGTCAAAAATCAATTTGCGTGTAGAGCTATAGAAAGAATGTATTTTGTTTAACTGGACTGTTTAGATATTCTAATATGGAAATGTTCTGAGACAAATTACTATTATCATAATCACAACATCATAATGAGCTTATAGTTCTTTATACAGTATTTAAATTACTTAAATTACTGAAATATCCATGCACACTGTTAAGTATATAGTAGATTTAAAGCAATTATTTCTTCATTGGCAAGTGTGAACATGTTATGCATGCCAGTGTCATATTTTTATGTAATGTTATTTCTAATTCTTGCAATGAAACCAACTAGGACAAATAAAGTTTCAACTTGAACCCGATACACATGAAACAGGCTACTATCGCCTCTCCATCCATCTGATTATATACACACATGCACACATGCACACACACACACACACACACACACACACACACACACACACACACACACACACACACACTTTAGACCAGGCCTGCCAAATGCCATCTCCATGGTGATAACCCTTTCCCTGGATCGAGTGGAGGGAGGAATGCTCCCAGGGTTCCCGTGCCAACAGTGGAAAACAGAGTTCACATCGCTGCTCTATTCTTTATTCCCATTCTCTCTTCCTCTCAAGAAGAACACACACGCATGCATGCAAACACACTGATACATACGCACCCACAAATACACACACAGTTACCTTGGGAACCTCCTCTCTAAACTTGGAAGAATGAACTGAGTTAAAGTCCTGCTTCTGTGATAGACAAAGTTAATCAGTGCTGGCTACGGTCTAACTCACATTCGAATCACAGGAAGACAACATGGGAGCAGTTAAAAACACAGCTGCTCTAATTGTCTGACTGGAATCAGACACTGTCCTATAGTATTACACAGCTAAAAGTCCATTTATTTTTTTTGTCAATTGAAAAAATGATAAATAAAACAGAGCCTTAAATTTTGTATTCTGACAATCTACAAATCTTTATAAACAGATATTAAAGAAGCTACAAAGAGATAATTTTCCATGTGTTAGATCTGTGATGCTCATATGCACTTTTTTGTTAAATGATTAAATGGCATGGAAATGTAAAACATTAGCATGCACTTTAAACTCTATATAAACTGCCCCAGTGGTCACAGAAGGGGTCTCTTAGTGTTAGGAAAATATTTATAGAAGTTTAGTGTCAATTTTTTTGCTTATTTCTGGGAAACTTGCCAGAACATATGGCTAACAAGGCAGGTTTTGCATTACATTTCCCATGGCTATCTTTGGATTTAGAGCAAGTGAGCTAATCCTACATCAGCAATAGTTTTGGTCCTGAGCATGGAGCTACAGTGACGGAGCTGTCACTAGAGTGCAGTAAGCGACCTCAAACCACCAATACCAGAGAAGATCAGTCCTGCTTCCTCTATTTTTTCCAAAACAGAACAGAAAACATAAAAGGTAGACAGGAATGTTGCTTGTTATTTCAGCATATATATATATATATATTGGAATATTAAAAACAAAACTCTGTACATGACACTCAGATAGCACTACAGCATGCAAACAAAGGAAACTGTTGCTCATTTAAAAACCAACAAAGAAACATTAGCAAAAAGGAATATTTCAGATGCATCCATCATTCCGCAGTCGCTTATCTGTTTCAGGGTCCCGGGGGTCCTGGGGGTCGCCAATCTGTCACAGGGCTAACACACATAGACAGACAACCATTCACACTCACAGTCACTCCCACATTCACACCTATGGGCAATTTAGATTTTCCAATTAACCTATCCCCACAAACTGCATGTCTTTGGACTGTGGGAGGAAGTCGGAGTACCCGGGGGGAAACCACGCAAACACGGGGAGAACATGCAAACTCCCTTCTTGGTTCTTAAATCTTCTTACAACAAAAACATTAAATTACTTCTGAAATTCTACAAACAGCGGTGTTTGAGAATCACACCAAATCGCTGACATTATAACTGCCCCAATTCCTTGTAGCGTGTTTCTATTATTGTCCTCATATACTCCTGATGTGCTAGCTGAGGTTCAAAAAGACCTTTGAGAATTGTTTATAAGGTGACCTACTTTTGTTTATGACCAGCTTTGGGCTTTTCATGAAATGAAAACTTACCAAGAGAACTTATTTCAAGGAATTTCCAGTGTGTGTTTGGCGAGATACTGAGGCAAATTGTTCAGGCTAGTTAAATATCTTGCAAAGACAGTTACATCAACATCTCAAGTAACTGTTTTGAGTTACATTAATCACAAAAGTCAAACTGTTGAAGATAGAAATGCCTGAAAATATGTAAGTTTTTAGATTCTTTTTTTTTTTTTTTAGAAAAAGCCCATCTTATTTTTGGACAGCCAAAGGTTATGCATTGAAATTATTTATTAAAACTAATGTACCAAAACAGCAAACTCATTTTCTGTCATGTTTGTTGTAAGTTGTTAAGCAACATAAAAGCCATAAATGCTCACTTTCAATCTGTTATTTTAGCACTGATGTTTTCCTTTTCCACAGCGTGCCTAGAATACCCTGGGCATTCGCCATGGCTGAGGCGTGTGGCGTGATCCTCTGTAACATCTGGATGCTGGTTCTGCTGCTGCATAAACACAGGTCAGTAGCTGCTCTGAAAGAGCCCAGGAGTCTGTAAGTAACACAGGAAACTCACATTTCACTACTTGTAGGTCCATTCTCTTGCGGCGGATGTGCAGCCTCATGGGGACGGTGTTCATGCTGCGCTGTATCACCATGTTTGTCACTTCCCTGTCTGTTCCAGGACAGCACCTGCAGTGTTCAGGAAAGGTAACACATCTTTTTCTCTCCTTATGTGTCAGATCTCTTTGCAAGATTAGAGTATTAATTGTTTTACTTCTTTTTTTTTCTAGATGTACGGCGACATGTGGGCCAAACTACAGCGAGCTGTGGCCATCTGGAGCGGTTTTGGGATGACACTGACAGGGGTTCACACATGTGGTGACTACATGTTCAGTGGCCACACTGTGGTCCTTACCATGCTCAACTTCTTTGTCACAGAATGTGAGTAGCTTCTGTTTTCAGTGAGGAACAAAACACACTTATGCTAAGATGAATTGAAAAGGCCTTGGAATAACTTGGAATGAAAATTTAGCAATTTTCAATTATTTCAAAAGTTATCCCTAAAACCCCTCATTCTGTAAGTAAATAAACATTTTAGATATTACCTAACACATGTGAGAGAATTTGCATGTTTCTAGGTTATTGGATACCAAAACATATTACCGTATATCTTCCATTAGTAGCCCAGGCGTTTATTCAAAAAAATTATTCGGCCGGCCTGGCGTTTCAAAGAGATCGGCGGTTGTTGGAGACCAGCTCTTATTCCCTTCTCAGATGGAATTGTCGTGGAAGTGAGAGGGAAAGAGGACCCAGGCGCGGTTTTTATAATGAGGTGAAAAGACGTTTATTTACAGTGCTCCAAAACGTATTACAACAGTTCACAAATAATGCAGTTCCCAATTGGGCTCCTCCTTTGCTCCAGAGTGTCTCCTTGTCTGTGGTAGCCCAGTGCATGTGGTGCTCCCCAAAACTTCTCTCCGCCCAACTCTCATCGAGAGGAAGTAAAAGACCAGAAAATCACAGTTAGCAGGTTCGCTAGCCGACAGTTCCAGTTCAGTGTAATAATCCCACTTCGACAGTTGCCTTGCATCCAGCTTAAATGCTGCTGGTAGTAGATGACGGCTGATTGGAAACAGCAGGCCGAGTGTTGATACGCGGGAGGCCTGACGACAGCGCGGAGGGACTTCCGAGTCGAAGGTCGCCCGGCTACTATTGGAGATCGGCGTCTATTTGTCGTGACATGTTTTCAAACCGGCGTTTATTAGAAACGGCGTCAATAAGAGACAGGCCACTAA
>VURO01016171.1:11583-26732 GCA_015108175.1 Pelvicachromis taeniatus
GGGGGGGTGTGGTGGGGTGGGGGGGGGGGGGGGGGGGGTCAAGGCTGTGGCCACACTATTAGTCACGTCCATGAAGAAACCTTATGAATACATGCATGCTCACGGACACAGGTGTACAAACAGGTACTCACAGACACACGATCTTGGTTGGCTGCTGCCTCTAAATATATCTTGTGTTATTAGTACTGTGTGCTGTTCAGTAAGATGTATTAATAATTATTATTTACTATTATTTATGCATATGTTGGTTGTTGCTGTGGTTTCTCTCCTGTGTTATTTTTTTTTCCTTCAGCAGGTCTTGAAACAGATTCTCAGTGTTTTTTCTCTCTCCATCCTTCTTCTCCTCAATTGTGATTGCTATACTATCAGACAGGACACGGGGGGAAAATAAATTTAAAAAATAAATATAAAGCAGAAAAGCAGTATAGAAGTACCAGATCATTTACCCAGTGGGATAGTGGATATATTGGGAAAATTACGTTGAAGATGGAGAAGACAGTCAGTGCAATTCTATTTTAATTATATAGCAACAAATCACAACAACAATAATCGCTTCAAAGCCCTTTACATTGCAAGGTAAAGACCCTATAACAAGGCAAGAGGATAAGAGGAATTTCATGGCAGTAAGGGAGGCAGATTTTCTGTGGTGACCCTAAAAGGCGCAGCCAACAGAAAAAACAAAGTTTTGCGTTTGAAATTCATACTAACTTATTTTTTTTACAAGGAAGGTTGGATTCTGGAGTTTTCCAGCATATCTGAAAGTGAGTGTGGAGGGTCAAGGAAGAAGGTTTGAAACACAATCAACATGATGAAAACAGGCCATTAGAAAAAGATGCTAAAGCTATTCAGAGACACTCACTCAGCTGAGTCTCTGGTCCTTCGTGTCACTGCGTGAATCAGAGCGTCGTGTGCCAAACCAATTGCATGTTGTCCATCTCCTCTGGCCACGTTGTTTGTTTCCTCTTCAACCACAGATCCTAAAGAGTTCTCCACATATTGACGGAGGTACTTGACAAACTCATAACTGAAAGCAGAGAAGTAACCAAGTTATACCTATACTGTAAATATATACCAAAAACAACGCAAAAACCGAACAAAGCCTATTTTATTAGACCCAATCATTACATTTAATGCTAGGGTGTTTGATGATGGACTTACTTGTGAAAGTTCTTGTCAGTCTCCTCTAGGTGAAGGAGGATCTCTTCAGCACATTCAGTTGATGGAGCACTGGAGATCTTGTCACTGATGCTTCTCAGAAGCTGCTTAAGCAAGGACTGCATCTCCACCTCATCCTCAGCAAACAACTGAGACATCTCTGCTACTGCTGTGTGAAGTGAAAAACAAAAGGTTTTTATTCAAAGGAATTTCTAGGAGACTAAAGGAGGCATTTCTCTTTCCAGTCCCTAAAGCATAAAATACACATTAGCTCATCAAATGGCCAAAAATAACAGGAACCTGTATAAACTAATACTCAGTAAGGTAACAGATTAAGTTACTTAACAATAGGCAAAGCAAAACGTGCTCGTGTGTATATTTCTACTTCCAGCACGTTACTGAAACGTACGTCCTTTATCATTATGCCCTTTTCGGTTTTATTTAGTCAAGAGGCAACCACTTCATCACCAACAGATGTGATAATTGGCAACCTTTCTGGAAAATCAGGCGAGCCCAGCAATGACGACCGTCTAGACCACGTAAATGTGTGATTAAACAAGTGAAATAAAGGTACTATCAGTTTGATTTTGTCCTGCATTTCAACTATTTAATTCTGGTGCTAAAAACAATTGATATGTCCCTTCTCTAGTTAGCTTGACGCTGCCATTATTGCCATACTGCTAGCTGAAAAGCAAAAGTGCCCAAATTAAACTAAAACGGACGCTGGGCTAAAAAGCAACGAAGTCGAGCAAAAATCACGCAGAGAGCTTTTTAAATCAGTCACCGTGTCTTTGTGCAGCTAAAAGAGCTTCTTCAAGCTAGCACTTTGCCATCCACAGCTCTGTCTCTATGGAAACGTCCAGTGTTAACTGTGGTGCATTGTGGGAGACCCCATGCAGAATCTCCAAGGTAATCGGAAATCTGGTTTTTATAATGAAAATATGGATATTTAGGGTGTCTTGGGCTTAATTTTAGAGTTTATACTTGCTTTTATTATTGTCGTGTGATATTTAAAGAATACTGTGACCATGAATATTTTTTAAAAAGCATATAAGCACATAAGGTGGAAGTATTTAAACGGATTTTTTCTTATGGCGTGAATGCAGCACTGCTGTTCTACACTGTCACGTGACCCAATGTTTTGCTCCTTTCACCGGGTATCGCAGAGGTGACGTGCCTGCTTCTTAAACGAGAATTCTTACAGCTTTTATTAGTAGTTTTACTATGTATGGTCAGCTGTAGCTTCCATTCACACGTCTGAAGTACTCGTTAACCTTAACACGTACATGACCCAGCGTTATACCGCTGTATAAGCTTTAGTTAGCAAATTATCTCAGCAACACCATCGTGGGCTATGGCGGCGGTTGACAGCTTTGAGTTTTTGTACAGAGAAATTTCTCGTT
This sequence comes from Pelvicachromis taeniatus, assembly GCA_015108175.1. Lineage (NCBI taxonomy): Eukaryota > Metazoa > Chordata > Actinopteri > Cichliformes > Cichlidae > Pelvicachromis > Pelvicachromis taeniatus. Next base: position 14,142 of record VURO01016171.1, read on the forward strand.
CGTGCAACTCTTACATTGAGACCCTGGCGCTGGTCGGTGCACTGTACACGGCCAGTAGGGCAGTGATCCTGCTGAGCGACTGCTGCACGTTGGTTAGGGTGCATTTTCTGCCCAGATTGATCCCAAGTAAGAAGCTTACCCAGAGATATGGTGACTGGGCTGTCGTTTATGGTAAGGACGGGCCACAGCAGAGTTCATTTCAGTTATATCATAATTGAAATAAACTCTATTTCAAGCTTATGCCGCAGCAAGCTACAGAAAACTTAAAAACAAAACAGGCAAAATGAAAAGCGGAAATAGTGAAATGAAAATAAGTGGCAACTGTTTTGTTTTGAGAAGATGGAACTAGAAACTGATTAATCATTATTAAAAATGATTTCAATTATTTATATATTGTCGAAACTTTTTGCCAAATAAATTTTCTGTCAGTCAACTAATTGTTTCATTTTCTACAATGTTTAATTTTCAGATTACTTTTGGACATTTGGCAGATTTGGACTGCTGATTAACATGCTGATTGTTTGCTTTTTTTTAATGGCAATTGCCCACTGAGCTATGAAAAAGTATTTGCCCTCTTCTTGACTTCTTTTTTATTTTCTGCATATTCGACTAATTTAATATGATTTAGATAATCAAAAAAAATTTACATTAGACAAAGTCAAACTGAGTATAGTAAGGGGACAGATCCTTTTTCACAGCACCGTAATTGGTTTTCCATGTCTATAATATTTCTGCAAACTTTTTTGTTCTCTCTGGCATGACTTTGTTATCTCTCCTGTCAGGTGCATCGGAGCCTGTAGCCAAAGCGTATGCGGAGGAGCTGGCCAGGCATGCTATCAGCATCATCTTTGTCACTCGGGACCCCTCCTCTGTTAGAGACACTGCTGCATCCCTCTCCCAAAATTATGGAGTGGAAACTCTCGTGGTCTCAGCTGACTTCTCCTTGGTCCAAGCGACCTGCAAGGCCATCAAAGAAGCATTGATGGGTAAAGATATCGGCTTCCTGGTAAACTGTGTCGATGAATCTTTGGCTTCACCCCAGAGCCTGATTGAAGTGCCTGAACACCACCTCTTGGATTTGGTGAATAGGAACATTGCAGTCACTACTCTGATGACCCGATTGGTTCTGCCAGGGATGGTGGATCGCAGCAGAGGTGCTGTGGTCAATATATCATCGGGTGCCTGCTGCAGACCTGTTCTTGGAAGAGTGACGCTCACCGCTTCCAGTGTGAGACAAATGACTGTTACTGTCTGCAAGCATGCCAGTAAAACACATCTGTAGCCTTTATAGATCCTTTGTAATATGATGAAGAGCACATTGAAGTCTCTGATCAATTTGAAAAAGATCTGTTATTACTACTATTCCCTTAAAGTAGTGGCTCTTGGTTTTTGGCAAGTAGATCCACTGCTGGTGGGTGTGGATGACCTGCAGAAAAATATGTTGTAAAACTAAGCTGAACAAAGAGGATTTATGTAAATAAGTTAAAGTCTACTGTTTTCTCTGAAATTGAGCTTTGATCCTCATTTTTTTGATGTAACTTTTTTTAGTATGTAAAGTAGGGTCGGCCAGAAAAAACCAGCAGAGCCACCAGCAGAGTGAGCCACTCTTTAAAGTCAATTTTGTAGGCTTATGAGCGCTCATCTCTGTTTCTTCTTCTGTGCGCTGACTATAGATGCAGTCATAACCACATTATTTCTTCCTGACAACAGCAACCTTTCCTCTGACATTTCAGGGATACCTGGATCATTTGTCAAGAGCTCTTCACCTCGAGTACAGTGTCAGAGGCATATTCATTCAGAGTCTGATTCCTTTCCAGGTAAATATCGTAACAGTAACTGTTCTGTAAGACCTGAAATCTGGCAGCAAACGTCTGTCCGGATCCACAATCTTGACTTTTACTCTGATAGTTGCTGATGTATGACACGTCATGTAAGAAATTGGCTATCAAATTAGGGAGATCAGTGAAATCAAGCTGCTTAACTCCATCTGTGTCCATGTCCATTTAGATAGCCTCAAGCGAGCAGCAGCCCTCATCGACATCATCTTCATCACCATCACAACGAGAAGGCTGGTTTGTACCAAAGCCAGAAGTTTATGCTCGCCATGCCATCTCCACTCTGGGAGTCTCAAACAGGACCACCGGATATTGGCCTCATACCCTACAGGTCAGTAGAAATGAAGTCATGTCGTCAGTTTTTATTTTGGCATCATCGCAGAAAATGAAAATGTAAAAAATGTTAAGACTATTTCTCTGAGTGAAATAATCTCTGATACTTTTCCAGCTTTTGTGAAACCAGAATTGAAAACACTGAAATACTTTCCTCTCTTCTCTTTTTGTCTTTGCAGTACGGATTGATGAGATGCATTCCAGAGTGGATCTGGGTTCTCGGATCACGAGTGCTCACCAGCTCAGGCTAAGAGCTTAATCTGACGCACTGGATCTTGTTACACGAATCTTGTTGCATTCTAGCGTCTTCTGCCATTAAATCTGTTGAACTGCGATGCTGCAATGAGGCTGTGACACTACAGTTTCCTTGCTATTGATTGGGTATTAGTTAATAAACAACCTGCAGAGGAGTTTATATGAAACGATGAGTTAAAGTACAAACATTATTCCAGCATTACTCCTGCATTACTAGATTATGGTCTGAGACATCCTGCGTTTACTCTGAAACCCTTAATTATTGCCAGACCTGCGTTTGGGTTAGGATTATAAACTTGTCACTTATTATTGGAGCCTAACAATATGACTGGGTTTGGTCTTGTGAGCGGCTTCTTCAGTTTGCTGGTCCAATCAAACAAAGAGTTCAAATGTCAAGATTTTTACAATACCGTGTGGTGTTTATCTGTTCCAAAGTGTTTACATACAGATAAGCGTGTGACAGGTGAATGAAGTGTGATATATTCAAGCATCTCCAATTTAAAGGTGTATTTCATTTATGGTGTTTTATTTCATTAAGAAGCAATATTTAAGACATTTAATATGAGAGCATTCTGTTTAAAGTGGACCTGTTGTGCTAATTTTCATCTCCGTACTGATTCAGCCTGTTTTAACTCCTCCCTTGAAGCCAACTGACTGACTTGACTGTCCCTCACAAAGACAAGATTTGAAAAGCAGCTGGGTTAGAATGCAAATCCTTCACTATTGCAGCAGGTACATGAGGAAAAAGAATGTGGAAAAATACATTAGGTCTGCTTTAGTTCATCATTTGTGTGTGATATTTGAACACATTGAGATAATTGCGTTAAGCCATTGCTGGAATGTGATAATAGCAAATACTTGTTTTATTGTAGCACATAATCAGACCAATAAAACTCCTCCATTCCAACATTACCTGTGAGGTTATTTTCGTATGTTTTTTTTAACTTCTTTATATTTTCTATGTTGAACCATATTCTTATGAAAGCCGAGCCCTCTGTCGTACTTGCGCATGTTTGCCTTATCTGATACAATGACTGATCAATAAGGTGAAGGCTAGGCTTTGTTTTTCTCTTTAAAGTGTAAGTATGGAGTAAATTATTTACAGAGACCGTGCAGACTTCCACAGTTCAGTCTGTGACCCCCCCACAGATGACCTGGGTCAGAGTAAACCTTAGTGGAAACTTGTAAACCTCGTAAACCCACAGTGTGGTACTTTGTAGTAAACAGACACGGTACTGAGTGAACCCTGCTTTGAGAGGATTTAAACATGATGCTGGAGGTGAGAAGAAGAAAAAAACAGATCAAGACGAACTTTTGCTTGAGCAAAAAATACTACAAGCAACTTCAAAGTGTAGAAAGAAAGAGTGTAGAAAGTTCAGAAAGATTCATTTTAGGGACTTTTACGTATTATTCAATTCTTAATTTAGTGTTTCAAATAACAGCATTATTCACACCCTTTCCAGACACAGAAGTGTAAGTCATGCTCACAAGCCTCTGCATGAGTTCATCTCCTCCTTCCTTTATTTCCCAACATTTTTCAAAGAATTATACCGCAGAGGATCACGTTCTCTTTTCGCTGTCCAACAAAACAGAAATGCAACAGAAATCAAATTTATTGAGATAAATCAAAGACTGTTTAAACTTCAGCGTAACGTCTTCTTTTACTAACCACTCACATCCACTCGCATTATTGTTAGCACAAGGGGTTGCTGTTGTGGTTAGGATGGTGTCCTTCCAGATAAGATGCTGAATGAACAATAAAACAAGAACAGCTTCTTCTTCTTCTTCACTTTCTCTTCTCCTCATCTTCTTTGAGGCATTGCTCTCTTCAGCCACCTTTTCTCCTCAATTTTTCAGTTTGTTCAGCTGGTAAGTTGATTTTTATATACATATGTAGTCCATCTCTGATTTCAGCATTTTAAAAGAAACTCAGTGATAATGATGCGCACGTTCTAGATAAATAATAGTATATGGACTGATGTTGGCGTGTGTCTCTGTTATGACTTGGGTTTTATTTGGACCACCGTGCAAGGATAAATATGTTTCATCGTTGAATTTTTATGTGAATGGTTGTAGTTATGAGACACTGTATGTAAGTAAGCATGCAAATGAGGATCAGGCAAAACTTCAAAGCAGCTGCAAAAAAATAAAATCATATATTTACAGTCATTTAAAACTTCAAAGAAGATAATGCAACGTGGGCTAGAAAAGCTGCAGACGCAGTATCAGCTTCAAAATTATCGTCTAAAATGAACACTGCAAAATCAAACTTGAACGCTTTAAGCTCCGTTTCTGAAATTCTTTGACTTATGCTTGGCAGTGGTTGGCGTTAACCAAGGCTAAGGTTTCAGTGTCCAGCAGATAAGTATGTTTTGGAGACTTGAAATCAGCAGCTGTGGCCTCTATCTGCAAAGTCACAAGGCTGCAAGAAGTGATAAAAAGTTGGCCTTGTGAGTGAGGCTGTGTGTTCTGACCTTAACAACTGCAAGTCAGGTTACAAAATATTCTCTAAAATAATATATATATATACATGTGAGATCACCCACGTATTCCTTCAGAAGTGACTGCCTTTGACTGCTGTGTCTATCTGCCTGCGTGTTTATTTCATCTGCACCTTCTTTAACAGAAAGCAGGACTGCTGGTGATTGAAATGGGTGAATGGGATCTGCTGGGCCACTTGCTGGATAAAGTGCAGAGCCACTCCACCGTGATCGGCAAAGTGTGGCTCACGGTGCTCTTTATTTTCCGCATCATGGTCCTGCAAACCGGTGCTGAGAAGGTTTGGTGCTATTTTCATAGAATACATCTGAAAAACAGGATCTGTAATACACAAAAGCTTAAAGTTGCATTAGAATTAAAGTGGCATAATATGGGGAACAATATAGCAACTGAGAATGCTTTGACAGTGTCTCGGTTTTTTAATTAGAAGTGAAAATCCCAAAATACAAGCGCATATCTACTGAATTTTTAATGGTGAGGCAGCTACACTTGAAAGTCTGAAGTTTATAGTTTTATGGTTTTATTTTTTTATTCCACTTTTACTTTTCCTGTGATCTCATTCAGGTCTGGGGAGACGAACAGTCTGACTTTGTGTGCAACACTCAGCAACCCGGCTGTGAGAACGTCTGCTACGACCTGGCCTTCCCCATCTCCCATGTGCGCTTTTGGATTCTTCAGATTATTGCAATAGCGACTCCAAAGCTGTTATATCTTGGTCACGTCCTTCATGTGATCCACGTTGAAAAGAAGGTGTGTCTGTGCAGTACGTGCAGTACAGTAGTATCACTGGTTTTCGTTGTGCATGCGACACCGACAAGGGAGTGGCATGAAACAGAAGATCCTTTTAGCACCCTTATGGGAAGTTAATTTGTGTCATTGTTAGCATTAATGTTTATCGCTTAAAGAGGAAGCTTAAGACTGCATCATCATTTTTAACCCCAGACAGCATGGCTTTTATTCTTTCCACCTTATAAGTATATCTATTTATGTGTGCTTTAACATGGCAACACTATTTAGAATAAAGTCCTGGGACACCAACACATTTCGACTACATGAAGGTCCTGCCACACAGTTTTTGCAACAATCTTAATGCCAGAGGTTTGAAGCTCTGCAGTTATCGAGTAAGTGAGAGTGTTGGTGACTTATTGCTGAGTCTTTGCAAGCATACGGGAAGGGAAGACGTTTCACAAACTGACTTGTTGCAACAGTAGTATACTGTTACAGTTACACTTGAAATTCTTAATGGTGAGGCAGCTACACTTGAAAAGTCTGAAGTTTATACGCCACTGCTTACATTTGGTACTCTTCCCCCGAGCCGTCAGACCCCTGAACACTCAGTGACTGGACTGACACACACACACATACCTTTATACACGTTCACTATATATTTATCCACTACCAAGCACTTATCTGCACAATCTCATACACGCACACACGCACCACTTCATACATCAAGTTGCTTTTTGCCCATTGCTCAGTCTTTTGCACAACCTTCTGTCATTGTTGCACATTTCTATGTCTGTATTGTTCTGTTCCATCTGGTGTCGCACTGTCTTTGTTTAATTTTTTTTGCAATTTTTCCACACTTGCACTCTAAGTAGTCCTGTGTTGATTGTCCTTTATATGTTATATGTAGCACAATGGTCTTGGAGAAGCATTGTGTTGTTTTACTGTGTACTGTACCACTGCACATGGTCGGAATGACAATAAAGCCACTTGACTTGACGTTTGCTGCTAATGTGCAGCTACTCAGACTCAAGTCTCCAAAGCTCCTGTTTTGGCTGAAAGAAGCAACCTGCAAAGGGTTTATGTATGGTTCAACAAAAGTCCTTATGGAAATGTTTCAGTGAAAACAGAACTTCTGTGTCCATTTGATTTCATGTTTTCTTTACCTTGGTGGCCAAACATTCATGGGGCTGGCTGGCAGCAATAGAGTCTATCCCAGCCACCTTAGGACAAGACGCAGGGTACACTCTGGCCAGGGCAGCATGGTGGCACAGTGGTTAGTTAGCACTGTTGCCTCACAGCAAAAAGGTCCTGAGTTCAGTCCCACCATTAAGCCAGGCTCTTTCTGTGTGGAGTTTGCATGTTGTACCTGTTTTTGCACAGGTTCTCTGCAGATACTCCAGCTTCCTCCCACAGTCCAAAGACATGCTGTTAGTGGAATTAGGTTAACTGGTGATTGTGCATATTGTGAATGGTAACTCTGTGTGTTAGCCCTACGACAGACTGGTGACTTTAGGGTAAAAGGCAGGGTGTACCCCGACTTTTACCCTAACACACCTGGAACAGGCTCCAGCCCCCTCGCGACCCTGAATTGGATAGTGGGCGAGAGTGAATGGATAGTCAAACCATTTCATATCAAGACAAATCTCTAATGCTAGTTTAAAGAAACCAAATAGCCTCTCAATGTTTCTCCAACTTAATCGCATTATTAGCTGTTCCACCATATGCTAACATTGCTCTAATATTTTATATTGTGCTCATACATTTTGCCAAAATGCTAATGAAAACGCAGCTTGGAACAGCGTGGCAGTTTGGAGTAACTGTTCAGCCACATTTTGGCAGAACATTTTGGAACTGTGTGAGTTTGTTCATACTGCCAGAAGTAAGGTTTTTATGTTTACTGGAAAATATCTAACTCTGTGCTCTTGCTCTTCTAATCCAAGATGAAGGAAAGGATGAAGAAGCAGGAAGAGCTGGATGACCAAACAAATCTGCTCCTTAGGCGAGCCTATAAAGTTCCCAAGTACACCAAAAACAGTGGCAAGATCAGCATCCGTGGCCGCCTCCTGCGCAGTTACGTCCTCCATCTCCTGGCCAAGATTGCCCTCGAGGTTCTGTTTATCGTGGGTCAGTACCTTCTCTATGGTTTCTCCCTACAGACGCGCTATGTCTGCACCCGTTTCCCCTGCCCTCACAAGGTGGACTGCTTCCTGTCCAGGCCCACAGAGAAGTCGGTCATCATCTGGTTCATGCTGGTGGCGGCTTGTGTCTCCCTCGTCCTCGGCCTTGTGGAGCTGTTCTATCTGTGTGTGAAAGCTGTGAAGGAATGCATGGCGAGGAGGCAGGACTACACGGTGACCCCAGTGACTCCTCCACCCTCAGAAAGGAAGGCTTTTAAAAACCGGGACGAAATGATTCAGAATTACGTCAACCTGGAGCTGGAGCTGCAAGGACGAAAGTTAGGGGTGAACGGCATCACAGGTGGAGTCAGTGAGGTTCCTAGGAATGGATCACCTGAGAACAACAACATGGGGGAGATCCACATCTGAGGTATAAGCCCAGCGATAGGTTGAATGTGCCAACGCAAACAAGCACTGTGGTTCCTGACAGTGTTTATGTGCTCTTTGAAAACGTGTGTTTGTGTGTGCACTAAGTGGAGCAGGTGGGAGGGAAATGGCCAGCTTCTGCAAACAAAACTCAGTCACATGCAAAGGGCTGAAGAAAATGACTTTTTTTCTCTCCACAATAGTCAACTGTTAATAGATTACATGATTACAGTGAACTGCTTTCCACTTTTCATACTTATAATAATGCCTAATACTGATTCAATAATCCTTACACTCAGAAGTAACTCAAATGTAACTGTCCTGTTCTTATGCTATGAACCACCACGTATGTAAAAGTAATGGAACATGTATAATAAATGTTCAAATGATTTTTATGTGCAATGTTCCGTACAATAGTTTACTCAATTTATAATTAACAAAAGTTCCATTCATCAACTTTCTCAATCACTTATCTAGCTTAGCATCACGGGTACCTGGAGTTCATTCACACTGTCATGACACAAGAGGTGGTGTTGCACTGTGGAGAGGTTGCCAGTTCTGACAAAGATACATAAACACAATATTAAGTCTAACTTGAAGCAATGATAAGTTTTTTTCTGTTTCATTACATCTGCTTTTTTTTGTTGTTTTTGTTTCTTTTAGTTATTATATGCTTTTTTCAATTAAAACAGGACCATCCATCCATTTGCTGCCGCTCATCTTTTTCAGGGTTGCGGGGGGGCGCTGGAGCCTATCCCAGCTGTCTTAGGGCGAGAGGCGGGGTACACCCTGGATAGATCGCCAGTCTGTCGCAGGGCTAACACACATAGACAGACAACCATTCGCACTCACAGTCACTCCCACATTTACACCTATGGGCAATTTAGAGTTTCCAGTTAACCTATCCCCACAAACTGCATGTCTTTGGACTGTGGGAGGAAGCCGGAGTACCCGGCGAGAACCCACGCAAACACGGGAGAACATGCAGACTCCACACAGAAAGACCCCGGCCTGATGGTGGGATTGAACTCAGGACCTTCTTGCTTTGAGGCAACAGTGCTAACCACCGTGCTGCTCATAGTCGCTTTATATGTTTATTTTAAATAATTTAGGCTAATACGACTTAAAGGTAAAATGCAATATAGAATGTTATTTTAGAAACAGCATGTGCATGTCACAGCCTACTTTCTTAGGTCTGATTTTAGACTGACTACAAACAGAGAACCATAGCAACTAAAGTCTTTAAAATGTATCTCACTTCAGTATTGTCCAGCTATAAACTAACATCTGAAGGCTTTCAGCCCCCAGACTTATTAATGCAGCGTTTCTGATTTGCTGATGATCAGTGCCTTTCCACTCAGTCTACTTTTATTCCTTTACATTGACTATATACCTGGATATACCCATGTTGATCTATGAGCAGGTTTTCAGGCTTCAGGTCTCTGTAGATGAGGTCTAAGGAGTGAAGGTACTCAAAGGTGAGTACTATCTGAGCTGCATAAAATCGTGCATGGTGTTCACTGAAAGAAGCAAACACACAGTCAGATACTGGTGGACTATATGAAGGAACTAAAGTCTCTTCTGAATGAAATATATAGCCAAACACTATATAGGTGTTGATTTCTAATTCATTTATAGCACTTACAGACCAAAACAGAACACCTCAAATTGCTTTTGTTCAGCTATTTGTGGCTACAACAGCAATTCCAAAGAAAACACAAACACACTACTGATAATAACAATAATTATGTGCATAATACCTGAACCTCCCAGTGCGTCTGAGGTGTGAGAACATCTCTCCACCAGGAACATATTCCATTACCATGTAGAGGTTTGAGTTGTCCTGTTAATTAAAAGGACATAATTACAAATATGGCTACACTAAGCTATTCCCCTTTTTAATACTTTACATTCTTGAGTCTTATGAGTAAAGTGGTAGACAAATGTGCCCGTCACAGTGCCTGTGTACGGTCAAAAGAAGAAACTGACCCGGTTATGCTTAAATATCACATAATAAGGACATTAGGACAAGAGACTAACCATATGTGCAGGTTAAAGTTAAGCTGTCATTCTTGGGACTCAGTCAACATGAAATAACTTTGTCACAGGACAAAAGCAACCAGGGGGGGGCTTTGTGTTTAATCTAAATGTGATGATGACGTGTTGGCCAACTAACTGACAATTACAATGTGAACAAACAAGTCTGAGATTCTGGCCACACAAGAAGAATTTAAAGTTTAAAATTTTAACACATGTTAATAATATTGGCCACCAGGTCCGTCCAAACAAGCTAGCATGTTAAATCTAATGGACACGGTGCTAAAGTTTTCCAGGAGGAGCTCAAGTGCCAGACTGCCAGGGAGTAATTGTTTGGCTTCCAAGGCACCAACCCAGAAAATTTTCATGTAGAACATCGCACACCCAACAGTCTGGAACAAACACAAGCATCTTTACACCTTTGTTTTGTCTTTACCTTGAAAGCGTACACCAGTCTGACGAGGAAGGGGAAGGAGACGGCCTGTAATATTTTTTTTTCATTTAGTGTGTGTTCTATCTGCTTCAATTTCACCACCTAAAGGGAAAAAAAACAACAACAAAAAAAAAATGTATAGACATGAACAAAAAAATCATGACAACGAGACTGGAGTGCTGTCGTACACTCATGCTAAAATAAAGGCAAGCGGTAATCACAATAAATAACATACAAACTGAATAAAATATATACAATAAATGTACAAATGAAATGTGTTATTAACATAAAAAAAAAAACTGATCAGATCACGTCGGGTATTAGCAATGATTAGAGCTATCGTCTTGTTGTAAAAGCTGTCCCTGAGTTTATTTGTCCATGACCTCAACGGCCCAAATCTAGCAGAGGGCAGCAGATAAAATGCTCAGTGTCCTGGGTGTCCTGCAGACCGGAAAGATGCTGTGTACCCATATGAGACAGCGGGTGCTGTAGAGGTCCTTCAGGGAGGGAAAGGGGTGGCCGATGATTCTCCGGGCAATGTTAATAGCTCTTTGAAGTGCCCTCTTCTATTTTTCCATGTTTTACCGTATGACTACGCAGTTTCAAAACTATTGCATTTTAATGTTTTTTAACTTTGTTTCTGCGACTCTCCACACAGTTTAGAGTAAGTTTTGGCGAGGGATTAAAATAAAACTATTCAATTCAAGATAGTTAATCCATCACTAAGGACTTCCTGTGGTATACAGTCCTGTTACTGCTGTGTAGTCACGCAGTCAAAAGATAAAAAATCTATTTAACACGAGCTTTGACGCACAAAACCTTGCACAAACCGCTGCCCAGTGACAATGTGCACACCACAAGCTCTGCAGCCAAAAGTTGAAAGTAGAAAATGCTTTTGGTTTAAAGCTTACTCTTAAGTGTGAGACATAAAGCTTCATCAAGCATACTCACCCAAACGAACTGTGAGACATTGATCACCATGACATTTAGAGAGATATACAGTTTATGTTTTCAACGGTATAGTTGCATGTACTGGAGTTTATTAGTGGAAAGTAACGGCCTCAGAAACAAACAATAACATCCATACAGTGGAAAAAAAAAAGTGTGAAAGCTGTGGTTATAACTGTTGAGCGAAACCAAAACCTAGACAGGTTCACCTCTTGAGCTGATGGCTAAATTCAAGGGAACACGAGGTTGCTACGTGAGCAAAGCACTACCGGCAAGCTAATCTGCCGCTAAACTTTCACATCAGTATTTACAGATCGAAACTCCTGCGTGAAGCGCCTTTGAGGTTTTCAAAAACACAGTGTTAGTGCATGAGAGGAAACGTTCCATTTCCTTTTATGAGAAACACAACATCTGCACCCATGCAGGACATCCTTACAGTTTACAACACCAGCTCACATGGATGTGAATTCAAGCCATTTGCTTACCTTTTGCTTGTCCAGGATCTTCATGGCATAGAACTGGTTCGTTGCTTTATGTTTCACAAGCATTACTCGTCCAAACGATCCAGTCCCCAGGGTCTTGAACCTTTCAAAGTCATCCAGGCTTGTTGTGCACTAAAGGAAACACATTATCAGTGGAAGGAAAACAACAAACAGAAGCAAATGTTAACCTATGTGTACTTATGGAAGCCACTAGCTGTTTATCTTCATGCACTATAGCTCAAAAACACAAGCTTAATGGAAATGTTTTTGAACCATATGCCTCTGACACAATTACGCAATCAGCCAGCATTCAAGTCAACAAGAAGGAAATGATTACACACTATCGAATGTCTCATTTTTACTCAAAAAAAAAAAAAAAGTGTACCCAAGTGTACTAATAAGAGAAATTAAAGTACAAGAATTTTATACAGTACTCTTAAAAAAAACAACAAAAAAAAACCTACAAAAAAAAGAAAAAAAAATTTTATTAAAAAAAA
>VURO01016172.1:16034-32913 GCA_015108175.1 Pelvicachromis taeniatus
CTACTTGCAACCGGTCGGGAAATACAAATTTTTCCCTCATGCCTAGTAGCTGCCAGATGGGACTTTGTTTGCCTGATCCTACATTATCACCATGATTGTCAAGAGTTGGACAAGTTAAGATCATGTGGTTATGTGTCTGCAAAACCACAATAAGCAAATTTCATTTCATTAATGGCCACATCAAGGACCAGACATTCAGTTTATTGCTATGCTTTAATTTGATTAAAAAAAAGAAAGAAATGGAGATCTCATGGATAGAATTGTTGGAGGTCACATAGAGGCTTCGTACATGCAGTTCTGTCCACAGAAAGTTGTTGTTGCACATGCTTCTACAAGTATTACCTAACCGGTTTCATAGATCCGAACATGGCAAGTTATGGCTGTGTCAAAAACAATCATGTAGTTCACATGCATCATAGAGCCTGGTCTTGAAATTAGCCATGAAAAATCTACAAACTGCAAACTACATTATTCCGTTTAAAGACGAACCAAAAACCTCGAACTGGCCTCTGTGACTTGGAAATTTCCTCTTGTGTGATGTGGAAATGATAACGACAGTATTAGACTTGAGCTTTTGCTGTAGTTGAAACATTTTAAGCTCAGCAAGTTTCTGAAGCTTCGGTCCCGTTCATGACGGCTGCTAGGTCGTTTTAAAACGCTGACACTCTGTTGTCAAAGAATATAAAGAAGACTTCAGGTTCCTGAAAGTGTGCCTTTAAGTTTGTGCAGTTAAGTTTGGTTTATGCACGAGGTGAGCGTCATTGAAAGATACACTTAGATGTCATTAAGAATCTAAAGTGATAGGTGAAATGTGAAAGGATTTGACCGGCAGCCTTGAGTTTAAAGCGAGGCCCACCAGTTATTTCAGTGGCCAGTGGGACATACGAGCTGCATGTGTAGAATCACTAGTAAAACTTTCAGTTTACTTGCCTGTAGCTTGAACCTTGCCTTGAGGATTATTTGGCTAGTACTATGTTTAATGATCAAACTAGTTGTAAATTCTGTCTAAATTGGGTATAGGTCTCAGCAGCACATGAGCCTGACTTCTTTCCTTCTTGTGCTCGTGTGAGTATGTGCTGCTCTTCAGCACAAACGACTCATTCTTTGCACATCTGCGTTAGCGCTGACTCACCGGTGCATTCCCCTCCATCTTGGTTGCTCCTCTTGTACTGCTTTTCAGTTTATACAAGTACAAGAACTACAACTATACAAGAGAATGTAAACAGTTGAGCTTTTTGCGATTTATTTAAAGTAGTAAAAAATTGAATTGGCTACAGGTAAAACATACAGCATTAGGAAAAGTATTGTTTTGCTCAAAAACCCACGTTGAACTACACTTTGCAGAATAGGTTTCTGTGCTTTAATGTTGGTAACACTGTTTTTCCTCATGCTGCAGACTGCTGGAGTACATTTTCTCACCCTTTGTTTATATCTTCCAGTTTTAGTTTCTGCTGCTTTAAGATCCTACACCTGGCAAAACCTAGTCTGCTCAACTGTTTCAATGAAAATATGACAAAGCTGGTCACATAGTTATAGTGTTTCCTGGCTTAAAATAGTCCTTTGGATGCTCTCTATATGCATAAAGTTAGACAAAAAGTCTGTATTTGCTGGCCTAACAATAGTCTGTGTATTTTCTGGCTAGTTTTGGTAAGTAAAAATTGCAAAACCTCACTAAAACTGCTTATATTTGGAAAATGAACCGCTGATTTTGTAGGAGGTGTTGACTTGTGTCAAACCTTAGATTTGAACTGTGAATGTTTGAACCAGAATCACACCCAGAAGAGATCCTGGAAACTGCACTGCATTAAAAATATTGGGCCAAAGTAGCTTGCATCCAGACCATTTATATTTTAACACGAGCGCCATCAGCAAATTTAAAAAAAGTGACATAAAAACAAAGCTGCTGACACCCAAGTCTGGTTACTGGTTTCAAATACCCTTCCAGTTATCCCTTAGGATTAAAATTCAGACATAGTTGGGGCCTGTGGACCTATGATCCAAGCTGGTAGCATATCCAGTGGTAGCATAAGCCACATTAGATCTATAAGAACATGCTAATGATTTAGATTTTTTCATCCTCATGCCATGAGTGCTTGAAGAATTTTGTGTTTGCTTTTGCAACCAACAGAACATTTGACGTGCTTTGCTTATGGTTGAGACATACTAGCGTCAAGGAAGTAGGTCTAACAAGGAAATGAAGTAGCTTCATTTAGTTTGAACCAGGGAATATATAACCTCATACAGGAAATGGAAAATAACAAAACCCATAATATGGGCTCTGGTTTATTTAACCACCAGACAACCAAGCTTAGCTGTTTGACAGATTAATCACTTTTCCAAGCAAATACGTGCACACACACTCCTCCCTAGCTGTTGAAACCATAAAAATGTGCTTAATTATGAGTTCTTTATTTTATCGTCAGACAACTACTGTCTGAGTGTACAGCTACTACAGACTCGTTTTAAATAATTACCTGTAAAAATACTCTCAATTTTGGTGACCTGCCTCAAAGCTTCTTTGGAAGGGAAACTACATCAAACTAAAATGTTTAAAAATGTTCATTTATAGTTTTGTAGACCAAAAATTTATGTTCCAGTTATTGTGAATTGGTTTTGCCATTTTTGGTTCAAGAGTGAACATGAAATCTGTGAGGTAGATAAAGGTTATTCATGAGTGAAGAACTCTTCTTGTATTTTGTCAGAGATTATTAAGACGTTGTCTCTGGCACAGGGACGAAGCTTCTCTATGATTAAAAACCCTCATTGTTGGAAAACTTTCCCCATGCAATGATGTAATACACACATATACTACCTTTCTTTGTGAAAGGTGAAGGAAGTTGCACTATATTTTGAATGGATTGGTGATTCACAATCTTGAGGATGCTTGTAAACTTTCTGAGAAAGCCCGTCACAGAGCTCGAGCTGAATTCTTTCTTTGTGATACGATTTTCTTTTTCTTCGGCACCCAGATGACTCATCCTGCTGCATTTCCTACTAGGCATTTTTAAACATTGGTCATATCCTGTGTTACCTGCTGTGGCTGCTTGGGAATTTACTTGGAGCTTTATTTCACCTAGTAGTGTGCTACCACACGTTATCCTGTAGTTTAAACCCCAGCAGCGGATTTTCCCGCTGCCTTTCACAGCTGTTTACCCACATGCATGCTCCCTCCTTCCTTATGCTCCCCCTCACTGCCTCAATCCTCACAAGTCTTCAGATGAGATTGTGGTGAGTGTAATTGAAAATCAAGCTGTATTTTTCTTATTTGCTATTCCCTTTTCTTTTCAATAAGTCTGGCTTTTGATAATTAAGATGCCTCCTCTCCATTCCTCCTGACTTGAACTCAAAGGAACTTTCTCCTTATGTGTTGGAGAACAGAATTATTTAGCTGCCATGTTGGATTGACCTGTGACCCGTTCCCACTGAACACTTGATTCATCCATCCGTTGTTTTTTGCTTCCGCTCCCTTCCAATTAAGGTTACTCCAGTTAGGGTAAGAGGCAAGATATGCCCTGTTCACACTGCCAATCTATCGCAGGACTACTCCAAAATGGTTCATGCTTACATTCACACCTGCAGACAATTTAAAATGAACAGTTAACCGAACTCTTTGAACTGGTCTTTATGCAGCCCCCACAGATTTCTACACATCTGCGCAATCAACAGCTGTGGCTGGCGATCTTTTTGTGTTGATACCATTCTTGTGAGTTCAGTATCTCTTGAACACCTTTAGAGAATTTCTTCCAAGTTGGCAGAGACCTACACTTCACCTGGACTTGAAGTTGAACTGATTAGTTTTTGGTGATAAGTGCTATGGTCAATGTGACGTCTTAAGACATGTTTAAGGCTATAACTCAAAATTTCATTTTTAAATATGACAAAATTTACGTAAATGTCTGATAAGAAAAAATTAAGAAGCAAACTTTGATACAGTTGAAAGCATCAGCATGTAAGCTGCAGGTTGGTAGGGACATAAGTGTGGTTTATAGCCATTTATGTTTATCTATGGATCATATGTGGCAAAATTCATCGAGGTTTCTTATGCATATGTGGTGCATTATAAAGCTTAGGATCCTTATGGCCCATAAATGAGATAACGTGTGCGGACTGTCACTCCAGAATATCCTAGTTTCCCTGCCCACTACAGCGCATGTTGTACTACAGATGGATTAAAAGGTTACGTAATAAGACACTAAGGAGTAGAATATTTGTTCTAGCCCGGGAACAGGATTATCAACTGCACACAGAGATGATTGAGGAATGATAACGATGGAACGCCATGAAGCCGATCTTTTCCCAGGGAGAATAAGTGGGTTGAATTTCAGAAATTCAGAGAATCTATTCCTGCTTTTTTGATCTTTTCTTTTGGGGGGCATTTTTAAATCTTTTGATGTTTAATGGTGGAACAAATTGTATTACTGGTTATAATCCAATATGCATATCTGTGAAAGAGCTGTTGGAAAGCAGGTGCTCAAGGCAGAAACCATTATGAAATGATAAGAAAATATTTAGTTGCACACAGTAGCAGACGCTTTATTTACATCTATGGAAACAATTTTCACAATGTCGGTGATCTTATTCAACTTCATAATAATCCAAAAATATCATACACTTAAGTAATGAAAAAACAGTAACATTTACAGTGATGTATTGTGACTCCAGGCAGATATACTGAGGACTAATATTTGTGACGTTATGATCACACAGTTCTTCTTGTTGTCACACACAGGGCCTGACAAAGTTCACCTGAACATTTTAAAACCGAATAGCTTGCTTTTCATAAGTGGACTGTTATTGCTTATGTTCGTCCGGCCGTACCGACATGCTGTAATTCCTATCTTAACTTCATAATGTTGACAAACGTGGCCAAGGCTAGTGCAAACACAGTCGCTACCTGGCTGTCGCCAATAAAAGCAGCTCAGGTGCATGCTGCTGCTGCTCAGGGTGCTGCAATGGCACGCATAGCTGGCTGTGAAGATAAGTAGATAGCTGGGCCGGGGCATTGTTGGGCATAGGTTAGGTTTTGTTTAATATAATTCGAATTTTATTATTTACAGTTTCTAAAATCCCAATGCTTTGGGCATCATCTTCAGGTAATTCATTTTTGAGCTTGATCTTTCACCATAATCATAGGTTCAAATTTTTTTATTTTATTTATTTTTTTTGTCTGACCTGGTGTTTCCTCAGATGTGTTGCCAGACCCGTTTTGGCTTTTGCACTATAGAAATGCTGCAAACTGGTGTCTGTAAAGTGACCTTGTTGATTTTATTTTTTATTATTATTATTTTTTCATTATTTTATATGAAATAATGAAAACTGAATGCAACACGGTGAAACTGGATTGTACATTATCTAAGTAAAATCCCACACTCTACAGTGGCATGGTTTTCTCAGTAAGTGTCAGTAATTTTAGCAGTCAGTCTGATTATATTAGTTTCTTTTTGCCTTGTTGACCTTAACATACCCAAACGTGTGCAGTCCACACCCTTCTCTTCCATGTAGTACACTCCCAGACTCCAAAGACGTGTGCAGTGCTGTTCTTGGCATCAAACCAGCGCATATCCAGCCATGCCCATCAGAACTAGCTTCACTCAAAGTAACAGGCTGGTTTGTTTGGGACACCTCCCTGTTTCAACAATAAACATCTGGAAATGAAATATGCAGTGCAGTAATGACAGAGCATTCATTTATTGGCTCTAGTGATAAGTGGCAAACAAAATAAAGACACAGTAAATTTACTGAAGTCAATTCTTGTGCTTGCTGTCGATACTTCAGGTGAAGTGCTCTATTTAACAGTTTGTGTGTTAATTACCTTTTTGAAGAACATTGTAAATAATTTGAGTATCAAAGGCTGTCCACACACAGTGTAGAATTTTAGTTTTTGTGGGTACTTTCTCAAAATGTCTCCTCCCACTGCGCTCTGATTGAAATCTTTTGGCCCGGTCATGGCGATATCTGATGTTTCCAAGGTTGTTTCAGGTCGACTGTCCAATTATAATTGTTAGCTCCTGTTACTTCCGACACTTGCTGACCTCAGACCGAGGGTTAGATCAGTGAACTAAGTGTGCTGATGTAAAAGTAGCAGTTTTGTGTGATCTGATGGTGGGATAGTGTGATTTGGAAACATCAGGAAAAAAATTAAGGAAGTTCATGTCCTGCTAATTAATGAGAGAAGGCAGTTATGAAATGAAATCATCTCCCGCATTATGTTAATTATTGCCATTTCAGGCGGGTACACTGTGGCCTTGTTTCTTATTTGCTTTGAAGACGTGAACTGTCCTCCGTTCAGGTGAACTGGGGTTTGTTGTAGATAAGGTTGTTTATCTGAGTAAGGCAACGGTACGATGAAATGAGGCCTGTTCCGTGAGGATGTGCTGGTGTGCTTTTAATTATAGCGGAGCAGGAGGAGACAAAAAGCTGAATGTCGTCTGTCAGCTGAAAAGAACATAATGTTGGCATAGTTAACTTGGAGTAAACAGATTTCAGCAGACGGGGGGGGGGGCTTTACCCCTCGAGCTAAGAAGAGCCACCGATTTGAACCAATACAGTGAAGACTTACAGCTGAGTATTACTGCATTTGCTTTCTGCAAAGACAACACTGAGGACATATGACACTAAATACAGTATAAAGAAAGTTTGTGGAGTGACCAACGTGGTTACTTATTAAACGTGGCCTGATTCGCTCCTGCTCCTTCAGTGTTAGTCATAATTTAATAATCAAACTTGCATTCAGTGATCACCCAAATTGTGATCATAGTCAAGGTCGTTGTTGTTTTTGTGTCAATGGATTTTAATTTTTAGTGTGCAAAATACCGCCAACTAGTGACAAGAAAACCTATCCGTTTCTTTCTGTACTTTACATTACATGTGAATTGTGATGGATTGTGAGCCAGATGAGCTGCTATGTCACTCACGACGGAGGAACGTCCGATTGACCCATGTGAGAATAAAGGAGGTGTTTATCCAGAGAATTCACACAGTGGGCAGAAGTCATGGTTGCTGCCTCCTTGATGCTCTGCAGAATGTTTTCTATTGTGAGAACGTGTCCGACTGAGGCTCTCATGACATTATGAAGCATTCATGTGTGGAAATCCTTTTTATCCTAACTATTCAAAACACAACTTGACTTATCGAATGCATAAAAGTTGTACTGTTCATGCCTTTAACACAATGAGTAATCACTCACATTGCGTGCTATTAAGCAAACCTATGTGCTAAAGACTTCTCTTCTTCTTGGTGTTCCAGTTTAAGAGATGATGAAAGTTGTAAGTGTGAACTTTAATTATAGCGAGGATCACTTCTAAAGGTGCACACGCTGACAAGTACAGCTGTTGGTGTTTCAGAATTTAGCTGTTGTTCAAGTAGCTACAGCTACTACTTAAAATCTTGTAAAATCAACTTGATGTCCTGTACAAAATAATAACTCACAACCTCTTCCCTTTAGGTTATTGACTCACTGGGTGTCATGATCTACAAAGCTCTAGACTATGGCCTCAAAGAAAACGAAGAGCGCGAGCTCAGCCCACCGCTGGAGCGCCTCATCGACATGATGACCAACACGGAGGAAACCGAGAGTGACCCCTGTCCCGACGAGGGCTACGAGGCCACGGAAGAAGAGGATGAATGCGAAGAAGAGGAGGAAGGGGACCTCGTGTCTGATGGCTCCAGCAGTACAATCAGTAGCATCCGGAGCTATCGCGACATCATCATGGTCTGTTTTAATTTTAATAAAAACTTAAGTATAACAGCAGATTTATCTCCTACGCAGGTGAAAGAAGCACACGTGATGCTTCCATGCAAACTGGTGTTTATCAATGTCTGAGTCAAATCTCTGTATCTGGTTTACAATGAGAGCTTAGTTTGTCTGCCAGATTCCTTGAGTACATTAATCTGTTCCAAACACATACTGCTTCTAATAATGCTGATAATTAACTGCAGTGTTCCTGCTGTAGAGCTTGATCAGTCCGATCACTTTGTCCATAACGGATTGAAATGGCATAGCAAATTTAAAATAAAGCAAAGCTATCACAGGCATATGAAATGTGTGGCTTCCTGTTTTGTGTTTAATAAACTGCTGTATAGTTTGTGTGCTTGCCACACTTTTACAGCTCGGTTGTTAAGAAAGCAGTGCAGCCGCATATAATCACTCCAGCACAAACGTATTCCCCTGATAGAAGCCGTCACACTGTAAATTCCCCAAGTAGCTTCTGAATAAGATGGGTAATTATATCCGTGTAAACACACTGGTATTAGGGGAATGGGGTTAGAAAATTTCAGCCTGTGTTATAAAGCCTTATAAAACTGATGTGAAACACAAATATCAGGTCTGCTTGCTGCCTGTGCGCATCTTCCCTGAGCTCTTTCTCCTACAGCAATCACTCTGTTCAGTGTAAAGTCAGTATGACATGGCTGTGGACAGATCTGGCAGCTCTACATCCAGTCTTATTCTCCTCTGTCAAACAGAGGTATGCCACTTTGAAGATCCAGCGAAATGTGAAGCTGGCACAGGATGACAGGACCTGCTAGCTGGCGTCCCACTTAGAGAGGAATGTTTAAATGTTAACGTGCCGAATGAGTTTGCTTGTAAAACGGAGTGAGCTGAGGCTCCATGAGCTGGTATCGTCTTAGTGAAAGTGTCAATTAGAGGTTTCACATTCATGCCAATTATGGCTCGTCAAATACTCAAAAGCATTTCGACAAACGAAGCCCTCAGTTTATCAAATTTACTTTAACTCCAAATTTTTACGTTTGATTTCCAAAAGTCGTGTTGTTATTTTGCAGTTTCACTTGGTTCTTCCATATAAACATGTTTCCACGCAGAATTGTTATTAGTAGACATAATGGGAAAAAACCCGATGCAGTGATATTTTAACTCTCGCTTCTCAGGTGTCATTACACCTGTTATTTTCCCATCAGTTGACAAGAAGGCAGCTGTTTGCAGAGTCACACTTTTTTTTTTTTCTTTCTTTCTCAACTAGCCAAGCCCTTTAGCTGAAAATGAAAATATGCCATCCATCTGGTTCCCTATTGTTTTTTGGAGATTATTTGACAGCGCATGCATAACTCCTCTAGGTAGTTCTTATTGTCACAACAATTGGACTCAAATACCACGTAGGTCGGAGCTTTAAATGGTGCGCAACCAATTATTGTCAGGCAATGTTGTTCCAGGTGATCAAACAGGTGTGGTGTCATTTTTGTCAAGTTCCCCAACATCACACGATATCTTAGGCCATGCATGAGGCATGGCTTTGAAAAGTAAAATGCCCACTTTGGTCAAGATTGTATGGAGTTGAATTAGTCTCAATAGGGTTATAAAAGTGTATGATCGACAAGCATAAAGCCTATTTAGAAATGTGTATATAAAGGTTTGTGTTTAATTTGGAGTACTGACAAATAGGTGCTTCAATCCACACACAAATATAAAGCAACTTAATTGATTGTTTGTTCCATAAGCACCAGTATATGTAATACATTGCGTTCTTTGCCTCTACAGCTATGTTCTTCTCACCTACCCAGTCCATCAGATGCCCCCAACCATTACCAGGCTGTCTGTCGGGCTCTGTATGCTGAGAGCAGAGAACTGCACACTTTTTTGGAGAAGATCAGGAGTGCCAAGGAGGTATAAACTTTTGATGTGTGACATTATGAAGTTATTGCTAATTTAAGTGCAGATGAGCGTGACCGTCTTCTGCACTTACTTAAATATTATCTCTACATTCCCAAAGTTGGGTGAACTTTTATGTAAGTCACTCAAGAACTGAGAGGGCACGTCACAAATTTCTCATATTTTAAACATAAGTGCTAAGAAAAACTGATGGACGGAACAGACTGCGCGAAAGTACCAAACTCGCTTCTAACAGTTTTACTGCTCAGGTTTAGTATGACCCTCTTGTTAGGCCAGCCGAGAAGTTATACCAAGCACTCGAGCTAATTCTGAATGGACGTGTTCTGGCATCCTCTTTCGAGTAGCTGTGCTCAAGCAAACAGGAACATTTGTGTAAGCGGAATGTTTTTACTGGAGTAGCTGAGATTTATTAGGGTGGAATACCCACTTGTGCTGTTATGTTAGATAACTGTTATCTGAATTTGCTCTTTTAGAATTAAACTCAGTCAAGGTTACTGTGCAGGCTTTAAGCTGTTTTAGCTCCTACCTCACTTTAAATAAAACCACAAGAAACTTGGCTTGGCGTAATATAAATTCTGAGTTTTTACAGTCATGAGGGGGGAAACATTTCGCAGTTGAATAACTAAATGTGCCCTTACTGCTTCCATATTAAGAGGGTAAGTAGTAAGAGGCAGGTGCTGCTAATCAAATGCTTTTGATTAACTGATCATCAGCAAGTCTCACTGGACCTATATATTTGGGGAAAAAAAGAGAGGTTTTGCCCGTTTGCTGCTCTGAACCTGGTCTGTGTGTTAATACAATGGCATGATCTTCCCAGGAGTGGATGTCCCAACAAATTCACTCAAAGTTCAGACTGCACTGCTCAAAAAAATTGCAAAAAACCCCAAGAGCTATGTCTCAGAGTTTACAGGCCTCAGGTAGTATGTTCAACTTAAACCTGAAGGTGAACAAGTATGGCCTGTTTGGAAGGGTTGTCACAGAAAGTCTCTGCGGTCTAAAAAGAACACGACTGCACAGCCTGGGTTTTCTCCAAATGTAGACAAACTTCTTCACTCTGTCTCATCTGTCCAAAAAGACGTTGTTCAAAAAGTCTTGTGGATGGTTTAGATGCAACTTTATAAACCTAACACAGTATATTAGCACAATAATACTATCAACCATGGAAGTGGAAGGGTGACAGTTTGGGCCTGTTTTGCAGCCACCTGGGCATTTTGCAGTCATTGAGTTGACCATGAACTCGTCTGTATGGTGCTTGGCTGAAACTGGACAGTGATCCTAAGAAAATCAGCAAATCTCAAACAGAATTGCTGAAAAAGAGTCAAGGTGCTGCAGTGGCACAGTCAAAGTCCAGACCTCAATCTGATTAAATGGCTGTGGTGGGATCTTAAGAGAGAATTAAGTTAAAGGAGACCATGTAGCAAAGTCAGAAATGGTTGCTTTGCTGTACAATATGTACTGTAAAACACTAGCTTCTGTAGCAGGCATGATTCATGCAAACAGCCTTATGTAAGATGGTGTGGTTAGAGAATCAAGTTTAACTTTGTTACAGCAATTTAAAGAGCTTACAGGATTGCATCGGACCGCTGGTGTATAGGTGACAGGCTGTAGCCTTAAATGCTTCTTGATGGTTGCTAATAAGCAACCATACACTGTACCACACACATCACACATGCTTACAAATTAGGGAATAATCAGTGTTTCTTTCAGTTTCTCTTACTGTATGAATGCATTGAACATGTCAGGAATGAGGTTTATCTTGGGCTGTATCACAACTGAAGTAGGTCACCGAGAACAAACATAACAGATTCAGCAGTCACATATTACTGTCAGCCATTAGTTGTTCATTGACCTTTTTGTTTTTGTTTTTCCTTTCTTCAGCATAATTTCGATATCGAGATGAGACACATCAGCCTGGTCATGTGAATCCACATTTATTAATTAATTAGGCAGGCTACCATGACATTATGGGCAATATGCCTAGGACCTTAACCTAATATTTGTCTGGGAGAGAGTTGGGCACATGTTGAATATCATCACTTTGCTAATTTTCTGTCTCATTTTTTTCCCCCGCTAACACTCCTCGTTATCCCATTCTGCTCTCTTGCCTAGAACCTTCGGAAGATGGAAGGTGAGACTCAGGAAGAACCTGTTAAAGACCTCAATGAGCTTCAAAATGCAGACTGGGTAAGAAGATCCACTTGGTGCAGGGATGTCAAACTCCCCTGCACAAACTTTGATCTCGAGTGTCCCCGACCAGTGAAAGGCATTGCAAATGCATAAGTGCATCGCTAATCGTGCCACTTGTATTCCAACCAGGCACGGTTCTGGGTACAGGTGATGAGAGACCTAAGACATGGTGTAAAGTTGAAGAAGGTCCAGGAGCGACAGTACAACCCACTACCCATAGAATACCAGCTCACACCCTACGAGATGCTGATGGACGACATCCGTTCAAAACGTTACAAGCTGCGAAAAGTCATGGTGAGGGTGTTTCGTTTTCGTGTTCTTCTGCTCTGTGTAGTTCAAACATGAGCGATGTTGTTGTTCTGTAGTGTGACGTTAGCGTTTTTATCACATCTTCATGTTATTTTTAATATCTTCTCCCAGGTGAATGGAGACATCCCTCCACGGTTAAAGAAGAGCGCACATGAGGTCATTCTGGAATTCATCAGATCGCGGCCTCCTCTCAACCCTGTGAGTCGCACAGAACACGATGCCAGTAATTGGCGTTCAAAATCTTCATTGATATATACTAGATTCCATGGTTTTAATGAGATCAGTTTAATTATGGAATCCTTCATTTATTTCTTACTTGGGGAAAAAAAAAAAAAGCTTGTTCCTTCGTAGCAATTGTCATGTATTTGTATAGTATTTAAGTTTACCTCATGTACTTGCATTTTGTTGTCTATATTCAGCACATCTGTGAAAACACTCAGTCTGTGACATCAATATTTGGTTGTCACTTGTGATACCAGTACTCTGCCATCCACGATACTGCAGAAGCCAGATGACTAAGTGTGAATGATGACACACGCACGTCTATCATTACATAAAGATGCTTTTAGCTAAATGATCAATTTTGACTACGAGAATAGCTGAGTGACATCATGCACTCTTTAAGAGCAGAGGTGTGAGAGGAAAATCTTGGTAATCAAGTACGCGCTCCTCTGATTGTCACGACAGGTCTCGGCTCGCAAACTGAAACCACACCCTCCGCGTCCCCGGAGCCTCCACGAGCGACTGCTGGAGGACATAAAAGCTGAAAGGAAGCTGAGGCCGGTTTCACCCGACATGATCCGCAGAAACCGCCTGGGTGAGATGACGACTGACACGAGCCCACGCACAGAAATGATTCTACTTACGAACTCGCACTACTCTGACTCGCACACAAATGTATTGATCTTTAGAAGAAATCTCCTCTGGGGGAAGCGTTGCTCTTAACTCCTTGCATGACCGCTTTCAGTGAGCCTAACCCATCCACTCGGGACATAAAACATTATCCATAAATTAATCATTCTTAACCGCAGCCATCATGAGTACTCTAACAGCCTGCTTCCTGCATCGATCTCTTTGCTTTATCGGAGGCGTCTTTGTTTAAACAAGGATCATGCAGACTGCTGCTGTGAGCCTTCATGCATTTAGCGTAGCTGTTACTGCAGTTGCCCAAAGACGCCCAGGTCTCTGCTTGTGACCTTAAGCGACATTGCTGTTTATGTAATTCCAGTATTAAAGGCTGCCAGTGCCTTTTGAAGTGAGCAGTACATAGGAGGTAGTAATCCTTTTGTTTTAGTATGTAATGGTTATAGATGGATCACTGAACATGGTTTCAATTAAGTCTAAAAAAAACTGCAGTCTTTACCATTCAGTGTTCTGTGCAGTACATAGAGCACTCCCTTTGTAAGTGGCTTTAGCAAGCTAATGTTGAGTTGTTTCATAATCGTACATATGGGGCAATTCCATTAAACTGTTTATGAAAATCTGAGATTATGGAGCCGTTGTGGATGTGTGGAAGTGTTAAATATGGATGATTTTGACATCATCGTCCATTATAACTTTTTCTTTGTTTTCTATTTTGCTATCTTTCTTTTTTATTTTTTTTCCTCTCAAATATGGGCATATCTGTCAGTCATGCGACCCCTTAGCATGTCTCACAGCTTTGACTCATCAGGTAAAGTTCATGTCACCTGTCATGTTGCTGTTGTTGTGCCCCGTGTTTTATTCCAGGCTATTTTTTTAGGACTTAGATTCTTGCTTCTCCCTGATTTAAACACACCCCACATAGTTTTACTTCATGCTTGTTGTACAAGTGCATTTATGCCACACTTCTGTCACTTACTGGCTGTTTATTATTAAGACACTTTCTGTAGGGGAGGGAAAAGATGGGTCAGCACAGTGCACCTTAATCTTAGGATGCGTGAAACTATGTTGGTAATGTTCTGTGGCTGAAGTGATTTCACAGGCAGCCTGTGGGCACAATAAATGTACAAACTCCAGAGAGGGATGGCATTTATTTTAGGGGAAATGCTAGTCACAGAGGCTGTCTGTGGTATAGCTGTTATGAGATGGCAATTGGGCCAGATCCAGTAAAGTGAGATTATGAATCATCACTCTCTGTGTGGCTAACCTGCCCTGCTGGTCATCCTAATCCCCCCTCTCAATGTGAAAAGTGAAAGAATTATGTAACGCTGCTGTCAGCAGTCTATTCCCCTAGAAATATAGTTGAGAATGGGAGAGGAAGGTTTGAATGTAGCATTATGGTTCACGAGGTGACCACAATCCAAATTATGCACGAGAGTAACCTTTAGCACTGTGGCTGCACTCATTGACTTTCCCTGCTTCCTTCCCCGCACTTCCCTTCGTACGCCTCTCCCTCTGTGCTTTCTAGTTTACGCACAATGTGTTTAAGACCACTGTCACACAGCATCCTGTTAATTCACACCCGGGGTCTGTACTATGAAGCGGGTTACAACTGCGATCACGCAAAGCACTGTCGAAATGCAGGTTTTCACGTCTCCAAGTAAGCCCAGGTTTTCTGATTCCAGCTAGCGGTGCTTTAATTTACATAGCGCTGCATATTTCTCACGAGCAGTTATGTTATATATTACTAAGAAAATATGATGAAATACAAATGATATTAAATGCCTTTAGTGACATGAGGATCATTGTGTTGCTACAGAGAGAGGAAGGAAAATCATCAAAAAATTACTGATATTATTAGTAATGTAATGATTCTCAAACTAAAGAAGTCAAAGAAAATTCTTTGCCGTCGGTCCCACCCACTTTTAAATCAAGGATTAACACTAAACAAGGATCCAAATTAGCGATATAAAGGAAAATTGCAACTCTCAACCTCCTCATTCTTCATGGCCCGCACTCTGAGACCCACTGGATTAATGTGTCCCTGAGATTGTGTAAGGCTGTAGTTTATTCTTCCAGCTGTAACCCAGGTGGTGTTGAAGGCTCAAGTAAAAAACGAATATTTATTAAAACTAGAGGGCAGCCTTCCAGATCTTCTCAGAAACCCCTCCACCCCCGGGTTAAACCTAGAGTTACTTCGCTAAGCCCCCAAATGCTGCTTCATTGTACAGGCCCTCTGCTTTGACAGATGCTTGTCGCTGTCGAGTCCTCCCCGTGGTTCTAGTCTGGTGTTTGTTAACGTCTGTGTGAGCTCCGACTGAAGGTTATATTCCCTTAATTCATCTGCAGGTGCAGGGAAAAGCATCAGCACTCCTCAGGACTTGTTCCGCAGCTCAGGTAAAGCACACACGAAGGGTCGTGTTGTGGCAACTTTGGAGTCTGTGTAACAAAACGGGAGTGTCGTGGAAATGAGTGTGGAGAAATTGAGGAGAAAATGTGAACCGTTAGCATGTGCCTGAGGTTTATCTTCCTCAATTCTTCCTCTGTGGTGTCCTGTCATAACAGTGTAAAGAAGTCTTTATAACCAGCTACTGAAGGAGCTGACTCGTTATGTGTGGTTCATGTGTACGTGTGACATTTGGAACCGTGTCTCTGTTTAGTATGTTGGAAGTTGTATCTTCCCCCTTTAATCGACTGTGTTTGACCCACAGACACTCCTGATGCTCGGAGGAAGTTGACCTGCAGCACCCAATCACTGTCCAGCAGCATAGCGGGACCAAACCAGGGCGGCGGGCAGGCGCTTAGCCTGAGAAAGAGGGTGCTCAAAGCGCCCACGCTGGCAGAACTGGACGGCTCCGATTCTGATGTAAGATGTCTGTCTCTTATTACGCGTGTGACTGATCATCCCCGTCATGTGACTGAATCACAATCTTGGTTATTATACCAAAAGAGCAACAAAATTATATGCAGTCCCATTTGGTGCAAAGAAAGAAAACGAGCCATCTTAATTTTTTTTTTTCATGTACAAAATTAAAAAGGAGAATTTCTAATAAATGAACAGTATAAAAGAAATAATTACAAAAATGGTTATTTATGTATGTGATGGCTTCTTGTACTCAGAGCATCATTACATCTAAATGAATCTTATTCCACAATATTGTTGTAGGATGGTTAAAGTGACGTTCTGATTTAGCAGCTAAGCTTCGGAAATGACACATTAATAACTGACACACAAACGTGATTGTGATAATTATGAATTTTTGATGAATTGACTTCAACAAGCTTCTCAAAACTATCTCAAAGAAGACCAACGTGCAATTTAGTATTTAAAGTCATTTAAAGCTGTTCACATAACCTAATATGTCATTTTCTGGATGACAGGAGGAAACCACACGGAGCAGCTCCAGCATGTCCACGTCTTTGATAGAAGACACGTCTCCTGACTCCGTCACAGCCACGAAGGGTATTAACTTTTGAACATGATGTATTATTTCACATTGCATTTCCTTCCCACTTTGAGCATATCGTCAACTGCTGACACAAATTAAATGTTCCCTCTCTGGCAGATTTTTTTCATGCATGTTTGTGCCCCATGTCTCCAGCTCCTCCAAAGTTCCTGCCCGTCTCCGCCACCCCACAGCCAGACAAGCGACAATCTTCACAGAGGCGGCACTCTATCGAGAAGGACTCCCCTACCAGCGTCAGGCCTTTCGTACCACCATCCAGACAGAGCTCAAAGTCGTTGGTACGTTACCTTGTGGAGGCTATTTCTATTGGACTCTCTTTTTATGACAGATCTTTATCATCAAAGTGATTTAAAAAAAAAAAAAAAAAAAAAAAACACAAAAAAAATTTTATTTTAAAAAAAAATAATAAAATATAAACAAAAAATATAAA
>VURO01016172.1:39254-77248 GCA_015108175.1 Pelvicachromis taeniatus
AATTTTGAAAAAAAAAAAAAAAACCCATCATGCACAGTCTTAGAAACAAATTCTTTGGACCAGTGAAACCAAGATGAACTTGAATAATGGGAGGAGAAAAGTATAGAGAATGAGGGAAACCGCTCATGCACATGTGGTGAAGGAAATGTTACGGCATGGGCTACCGCTGCTACCGCCATTTTTAAAAAAAAATTGAAAATGTGACTGCTGATCTAAGCAGCTGGATGAACTGTGAAGTGTACAGAGCTATACTCTCTGCTCAGGTTTTGACAAATGCAGCAAAACTGATTGGACAACGCTTCACAAATGGCGAGAAACCCAAAGCAAACTGTAAATCACAACATGTTCTTCAATGGCCAAATCAGTCACCAGAGCTCATCTCAGGAAAGCAGCTTTTCAGTGACTTGAGTGCAGCACATCTGGTGAAGTTCATTGGCAGACTTCAGGCAGAATTTTTTTTTAAAAACAAACCTTAAAATTAAAATTATGTTAGGCTATCCTATTAATTTTGAGCCTTTGAAAATGGGAAACTGTTAACAAAATACATTTGTTAAACCCCTTTAACTAAAGCTGAAAGTCTGCACTTCAATAACAATTTTGTGTTAACAATTTTTAATATAATTTTTTAATTTGCTTTTAAAATACATTTTTTAAATTTAAAATCCACCATGTACAGAAGCAAAAACACAAAAACTGCATCCCAACAATCTTTCATTTTTCAATAGCTTGTTAAAATATTTAGAGTATGGCTAATACTGATGTATGTATCTTATAATATATATAATATATAATAATTCTTCTTGCTGCAGTCACTTTGTGTTTATGCAGACACACAGAATAGGCACTGATATGCTACCCCTTAATGGGTTAGTAACAGATACTGAAAATAACCTGCCCAGGCCACAGCCTCCCTTAAGGGTGACCCTCACACACTGGTTTCTATGGAAAGGTATTGAGCAAACACAGAGTCTGTAAACAATCTGAGAAGGCTGTGTATTTAGCAGCAGCTCAGTGGAAGGTTTCACTGGACTTTCTTACATTCTGCTCTGGTAGACTGAGCCGAGCATGTGACTGCCGGTGACATAATCTGAAAAGTCACTGCGTTGGTAGATTCAGCATTTTGAGTTTAGACATTAAGCTCATTTTGCAAGCATGATTGGTTGAATGCATTCAAACAGGGTTAGAGAGAGGCATTTAGAGGGACCAGGCTAACAAGGAGCCATTTAACTCAGAGACAGTGATGAAATTTCCATTTGGTTACTGCTTGTAGGCAAATTTCAGCATTTTCACTAACACTAATGGACAAGCATTAAAGCGTAAGAGTGAAATCTGATCCCAAATCTCTTCCCCTAAGGTCAGCTTTGCTGGAGGGCTAGTTTTAAGTAGGCCATATACCTTGCAAACAGTGAGCCTCTCAGGGGGACAGTGGTAGCCGGATATGAAGCCTTCATGTGGAGCTTCTCATACCAGACGCTCTGCATGAGGAGAATGCTCCCTGAAGGGTCAAGAGGTTGGCACTCACGTAAAGAAATGCATTCACTACATTCCAGGAACATCCCAATATTTTAATGGGTTTTGCACTGGTGTTTAATGATGTACGAAGAACAAATGTGTCACCTGACAACCAGAACATGTTTCTGCATTAACGGTGTTCCCTCATGCACGAGGGGCTCGTGATTCAGCTAGTCTGTAGGCAAATTCAGATCCGGCTCAAAATAAAGACTGATAAGCTGAACAAAGATGCAAGTTTTCATGTGCAGAAAGAATCAACGCAACAAATTACTAATCTGACTTTCTCTTTAGTACATAAACACAACATTTATGCACATCGTACAAGTAATAGTGCATACAAAAATAAAGAGGACGTCTCTTAATGTGCAATAGCAGCAATGCATTGTTCAGCTGATTTGTGAGAAAGTCTTAAACATTAAGATGCATACCACAAATTATCCAATAATGGAGTTACCAAGGGCTGGAGCAAAACACTGAATGCAAGCTCCGTGAGGGACAAGAGGACTATAAAGGCAATCAAAGTCTTGACAGGTGTAGATTTTTTTCTGTTTGACTATTATTTCCCAAATGAATAAAAGATGAATTCCAGATCAGTTGGTGTGACTATGCCAGATCACCTATAGGTTGCCCCTGTAGTCTGATGTAGCCTGTAAACACAACAAAGCATCTCTAACAACATTTCCACTCATGGCTGCTCACAGCAGGCCACAGTGTTGTCTTTATCTAACGACATTTGCGTGCACGGTGAAATATGAATGTAAACCACTACTGAAATACTGGTATATTTGCTCACAGATGTTGGGCTGATCCAAAACATCACATCTTTCCATACTGGTTCTGCCGTGTTTTAAGCAGACATCTTTAAAACAGAACAAGCTTTGTTGGGTTTTAACTGAACTGAACCCTCCCAAGACTGGAATAAAGTTGCCACAGGTGGGAAAAAAAAGTTCTTCTTTGCAAAATTTCACCAAACATCAGAACAAGTGCAACTTTGCAGTAGCCCCTACACTCATTAATCAGTGCCCTCTGATTAATTACACATTTGGGTCAAGAAGGAATGTATTATTTTTTAACCTATAAAGTGCAAATTATTAACCATGTGTAAATTTCAGTTTTACAAAAAAACCCCAAGTTAAGTGCAGCTGTCATGCAGAGTGACAGACTGTGTTCAAATATCTTGGAAAATACAGTATTAACACATTTAGTTTGCTTTATACAATTGTATCCATCTGTGGAAAGAGCTTTTAAAGAGCTGTTGGATTACATACATAGTGTCCGAGCAGCTGCCTCTCATCATTTCTGGGATTCTCGGTTCAGTTCCTCCCCAGATGCTTAGAAATGACACTTCTGCATGCCAGCTGAGCTCTTCTTCTCTGATGCAGATTGAAAGTCAGCCTGACCTTAAATGCCACTTTACTGAGCTGCGTGGAGGAATGGTGTCGCTCTGACATGGCTTCCCATTTCTGTTAGAAGCCAATAAATAATGGCAAAGGGCAGGTGAAGATTACAATAAAAAGGAGCAAGCAGTGGTTAGATGGTGGGTCATGTTGGGTTGGGTCTGTTGGAAACGCAGACTAGCGGGAGAGAGCCGTGGTCGAACAGCTTGTAAGGCAGAGAACCTTTAGAAGTCCAAACGTCTGTTTTTGGGTCGTAGCACTCGAAGCAGTCCGAGTCCTCGATGATGTCGTGGCCATTCAGGATGCGTCCACCGGTGACGTAGATCTTGCCATTGATCACTGTAGCACTGTGATGCATTCGTCGCTCCTTCAGGTTCTCACACTTGAAGAATTTGTTGGCTTTGGTGTCGTAGGCAATCATTCGCGTGGTGTACCCTGAAGAATAGAGGTTTGGTAAGTCATTGTAAACAGTCAATGTCGAATCTCAAAGTCAACCAATTAGGTCAAAATCTAAGTCAAACTGTATTAGGCCATATTTTAGAGTAAAACAGCTGCTGAGATGCAGGAATCAAAAATGTGCGCTCACCTCCTATGATATAGATCTTGTCATCTATGACGGCGGCGGGAGCACAAACATTTTTCACCGTCCTTGTCTCTAATTTGGACCACAGATTGCGAGCGATGTGATACACCTGTTTCACAGCACAAACACCATCAATCAGCCTTTTTGGTTTTCCTGAGCATCAGAGGCTGCTCTTTACTGAATTCTAACTTCGACTGAAGCCTTCCTTACCTGAATCAGCCTGACTGGGTTCTGCATGGCGTCCTCCCCTCCAAAAACATAGATCTTCTGATCACTAGCTGCAACAGCCGGATGAAGCACAGCTGTGGGCATGGGTGCCATGGCCTCCCATTGGTTAAACATACTGTTATACCGCTCTACTGACTGAGAGATGCGCTTGTCTACACCGATGCCTCCTAACACAAAAATAAAGTGCAGGTATGAGACGCTTTGGTGGGCGTATCGTGGCTCCAGCATGGGCTCGGCAGTCCTCCACTGGTTCGTTTTAAGGGAGAGTGTGTAAACTGTGGCGCTGACCGAGCTGTCGCCTGACGCCATGCAGAGGCTGAGCCCGCCGAGGACGTAGAGGATACTGTGAATGCACACATACGCAGCTTTGTAGAGACGCAGGGGGAGCTTGGCCAACCACTGCCAACGCTGAGTTCTTTCATCATAGAGTAATGCTTCCCTTGAAGTCTGTTCATTGTTTTTGCGTCCTCCAACTACCACCAGCGTTTCTCTGCAAGTATAGCGTCTCGGAGTGGTCCACAGAGGCTTCAGCTCACGGCTGCACTTGGCGCTGACTGTAAGCATAAGGCGGCGGACTGACTCAATTATCTCAGTGCAAAGGCTGGAGCTCTGCACCAGTGGATCATTGGCAATGAACTGGAAGAGGTAAGTTGGGTGGATGTAGCGCAGACGGACTTTCTTGAAGAGATCATGGATCGCGCCCCGCCGTGAGAACGGGTCATGGTGGATCCACGCCAGCAGGGTCTCAAACACTTGTTCCTCCTCAGCACAAAGTCGGTCGTCTTCTAGGTAACACATGAGCTCCGGGAGAGACAACTCACAGAAATCTTCTGTAGCAGCCACGTCAGAGAAGGACCTCACAGCCATCTCCTTCGCCCTCTCCTTCAAGCTCTCACAGTGAAGGATCTCAGACAGTCGGATCATGCTCAGACAGTTTTCTGGGCTCAGCTGCTCCTGGAGGAACACAGAGCAGGCTTCAAAGAGGCTTCCATAGTGAAGCATGGAAGCTGCCTGCATGAGTGGGAGCACAATGTCCATGGTGATGGTGATGCAGCCAGTATAAACATAGTCCACAATGCCAGTGAGCACATTTGAAGAGATTCCCTTCAGATTCACACGGGCCTGACTGCTCTCCAGAAAGTTACTGCAGAACATGGCGCGGAAGTATGGGCTGCTGGACACCAGGACGTTCCTGTGGCATGGGATCTCTTGGTGTTCAGTGCAGAGAAGGACGTCCGTCAGGATGCGCTCCTGCCGGAGAATGTTAAGCTTTGCAAGCAGGTGAGAGGGAAGTTCAGCGTCTTTGAAAGAGAAAACATCTTGTGGTCTGGTGGCCATTCTACAGAAGGGAGGAGAATGCAGGAATCATTTTGTGACTGATGTTGTAAGTATTTTTGTTTTCCAGTGGGAGGATGACCAAGTATGCTGATGATTACTCTAATGAAATATTAGTGTTGACAACATATTTTTTTTTTATTTTCTTGCATCTTACTCTATGTGTACCATCCTCCTCTTTCACACTAACCATGTCCTCCTTCACTAGATCCATCAATCATCTTTGTGGTCTTCCTCTTTTCCTCATGTATTCCTAATATAGCCACTGTCCCGCTTCTCCACATGTCCAAACCATCTCAGCCTTGCATCTCTAACTTTGTCTCTGAACTGCTTGACCTGAGTTGTCCCTCTGATTTCTGGTCACTCCCAGTGAAAATATTGACATCCTTACCCTGCCACCTTCAGCCCAGCCTCTTGTCTTTTTGTTTGTGCCACCATCTGCAAACTAAACATCACAGCAGGTCTCACTACTATCTTGTAAACCTCCCCTTTCACTCTTGCTGCTATCCTTCTGTCATAAATCACCCCTGACACTCTTCTCCACCCACTCCACCCTGCCTTCACTCTTTTCTTCACCACTCTTGCACCTATCTTGCACTGTCTGGTGCTTTGGATGGCTGAGCCCAGGTTTTTAAACTCATCCACATTCACAACCTTTTCACAGCTTCACTGTTACATCCGTCTCCCTCTCATTCGCACACATGTATTCTGTTTTGCTTCTCCTGACTTTCATTCCTCTTCTCTCCAGTGCATACCTCCACCTCTGCAGGCTCTCTTCCACCTGCTCCCTCCACTCACTACACATCACAGTGTCATCTGGACACACCATAGCTCATGGAAACTCCTGAATTGACCTCATCTGTCAGCCTGTCCAACACCACTTCAAACAAGAAGGGACACAAAATCAATCCCACCCCCACCTTGGAGACATCATTCACTCCTACCACACATATCGCCACTGACCTCATACATGTCCTGCACCACCCTCACATACTTCTGTGCCACTCCTTTCATATGCTTTCTCTAGATCCACAAAGACACAGTGCAACTCCTTCCCACCTTTATACCTCTCCATAAACACTCTCAAACCCTGCTTCACATCTGTAGTGCTTTTTCTCAGCATTAAGCCATTCTGCTGCTCACTGATCCTCACCCCTCTTCTTCCTTCTCTTCTACCTCCATTGCTCAGTCATCCTCTCACTCTCCAGGACTGTGATAGCTGCCCTCACTTACCTCCTTATAATCCTCTGTCCTTCCTGATTTACTAACAGTTCTCTATCCCTCCTCCTCTCTCTAATTTTCTTTATTCATGAGCTCCACAAAGTGCATCAATTAGATTCACAAATGTGATTTAAATAAATTTGTATTCGCAACAACTTAATTATGCATGCTAGGAAGACTGTGTGATCTGGTTCATAACAAAGCCTTTCACTTATTCGTCTCCTCTCAAACTCTTAAACCTCCCACGTAGCAGCTGTCTTTAATGTGATTTCTGTTCCAAACCCTGTCTAAATGATCTCACAGGATTCGTGTGCCATTAGGGCTTATTTCAGTAATCAAGCTGCCCATCATCTCTAACATAAACAGAACTGTATCAGTGGACCATCTGTGTTTGTCTCTGCACCCCATCTCTCTCTGGACTGGCTGCACAGTCTCTCTTGTTATTTTCTATATGTTATGTTTTCTGTCTTAGTCCCAGTGCGTCTCTCTCTGGCTGGAGGGTTTGTGATGATCCTGTTGTTTAAAGAGCATGAATTTCATTGGGCTATTAGCAACATTAAGTCTTCAAATCATCCCTGTGCCAGCTACTGATTTACTCCCACTTACATGGCCCAGCCTGTCTGATATATTTAGACCACTAATCATTATTGTATATTATTAAATGCCAATAGCTGTGAGTGGCGTTTCACAACTGGGAGTTTTAACTCAGACTTCAAACAAGAGCTGCTGGTGGAGCTGCAGAACCTCTCATGATAAACTGCATCTGAATTTAAAAATAATCCATCAGCACCTTAATCACTTAGTCAACAGTGGCGATGGTGATGAATTAATCATGTTTGTCTTAAATTATTACACTTTTAAGAGACAGATGATACCATGGCATTATATTTTTGAGAAACATAGTCTAAATAAAGAAATGTAATAAACTGCAATGACTCACTCCTTTAAACAGCTACTAAAAAAATAAGCAAAAACATTTTAACTAGAAAATTAACGTTCTTACTAAGAATTATGCTAATACAAAGGAAATTTCATTTAATAATAAGAGTGGAGTTCAACTGAGGAGTTTGAGACAAACATCTGTGCGAACAAGATGTTTCCAGCTCATCAGCAGTATCTGTGATCAGCTCAGCCCTTACCTCCTGCCCTCGGAGGACCAATATTATCCAGAGTTGTCAGTCGTGACAGAAAAAAAGATTAATTCCAAATGAAAGACAGTTTAAGCATTACCCAGAGAGAAAATGGGTAGTGACTCAGGGAAGGGTTTCCAGTTAGGCGCTGTGGAGATTGCCATGAGGCCTCTGTGTACATTCCTATAGCTAAGAATAGTATCCTGGGCCACTGTGACTCCAGCCGGACCTCTCATGTGACACAGCGCTGTTTGGTACCCAGCTGCCAGCTTAACAACTCTGCCAGGGTCCAGTGGAGGGAGTGTTTACAATAGCTGCAGGAAGGAGAACCATCACAGGGTCCTGACTCAGCCATTGTTCCCATCCGGGTTGGTCTTTCATCAAAGTGTCCCCGAGCTGCTAAACCTTGTCCATCTTGTAGTGCCACACAAGTTCATTCTTCCTCCTCCTCTTTCCCCCTTCCTCATATGTGTAACCCAGGATGTAGTCAAATATAGAACAGCGCTGATGGGCCACTTTGATCAGGAGAAACAGCTGTAAGAACCGGGCTCAGTTTTCAAGGTGTGGTGGTGTTTCTGTTTGTGTCCATGAACGTGCACAACTGGACGTGACCAGTGACCACTGTTACTATTAATCACCCGTTTGACATTTAACTCATTGCACTGTGTGTGTCAAATCATCAAGAAGTTTCAAATGTGGCAGTGCATTTCTTTGTAAACCAGTCACATTTTGGTTTGTGCGAGGATGTGCATGATGTGATATCTTACAATAATAATACAATAGAGCTCTGTTTGTCTGTCTTTTTGTTTCTTTGTTCACAAAGTCCTGTCGTACCATTAAGAGTTGAGCAACTAAACTTGGCACACAGGAACATTTTAGGTCAACGGAGGTTCACGTTTATATCAGATATCATGATGTCATCATGTTGCCAAGCATCCACTTAGTTTGGCAATACGATCGCTAAAATGACCCATTATTGGCAATTATGCGCTTGTAACACCTTATAAAAACGTCATATAATTTTTTTTTATTTCGCATCAGTAACATCTAATTTCTATCCAAAAAAGCTGAATTATGCATAATGATGTCATTATGTTGCCTGACAACCACCTAGCAACTGACCAAAATGACCCATTATTAGCAGCTATGCAACTCTAACACCTTATAAAAGCATCATATCATTTTTATCATTTTTTATGCATAATATGCATAAAATTATGCATAACGGCTACCTGTTTTGTAGCATTTATGCACCTGTAGCACCTTATGAAACAATTCTTTTTTCTTTCATGACAGTAACACCTCTTACATCCACAAAAGCTAAACTACATGCCTGGCAATCACCTAGCAACGGGCTACAGTCACCCATTTTTAGTACATAAACATCTGCCAGCCTACTTTAAAAAAAAACTTGTATATTAATTTCAAAACGACACAAACAGACCAAAAACTACTGTAGCACGGGCATGTACTAGTTTCAAAAATACATGTAAATTTAAAAGGACATAATACATTACAGAGAAGTGTTTTGTTGATAGCAATTGGTGGCTCTGAAAGTTGAGGCCTGGACCTCAGTGCATTAGCAGCAGGAGAGTTACCTATAAGGCTCATAAAATTACATGCAGTTTATTGGTTAATCACTTTTTGTGACTCCCCAGTGTACACGCAGAGCATGAATGAGTCTTACAATAATAAGTACTGTCTCTAGAGGAATTACATGATCAGTACATAAAGAATAGCTCTCACAAGAAATTAAAAAAAAGGAGTATTAGACATTGTTTTATTCATAAAACAAGCTGCTGCTGCTGTGAGAATTCATCATGCCAGATAGTTTGAAATGTAAATAAAGTTGACAGTTTGTTTCCTTCCTTTTTTATTATTTACATTAAACACACGCAGAAGAGCTCAGGGTTACAGAGGCCCTGATTGCTGTCCTCTGCAGCTCACAGAAGTAATCAAGCTTGGTATTTATTTTAAGGTGAGTCATTGTTTGCCGTTGCATGGCTACAGCAGATCATACTTAGGCTTCCCCTAGCTGTCAAATCCCACTTTACCCCCTCCACATTTAAGCCTTGAGACTATGGAGAACAGTAATTTTAAGAATTTATATTAAATTAAAAAAAAAAGAAACAGTATTCTTCCACCTCACATTTTGTGTTTTTTTTAATATCATACTGTAGGCTTAGATGAGGTTTTTCACGAATAGACAACGCTTTATTTTAAGAGATCACAAGCCAAAGAAGGCTGGGGAACACTGTTACAGAAATAGGCTGCAGAGATTTCCTTTCCTTCAGAGATAAGATTGAACCTGTTGTGATATTTTTTCAAATAAGACTTGTGTAACTTTTCAGAGACATTTAAACCTTCTTTTCCTTATATTATCTGTGAGCTATAATGTCACGAGGATTGTCAATCTGCAGCCCCTTCCTGCACTCCATGGAGTTATGCCGGTTGTCTTCCAGGCAGATGAATTATTGTCATGTTTGCTTAGCGGCATATGACAGGGAACTGAAGTTACATGCAGGCAGATTGAATGACATAGCTGAAAGAAAGTGAGCTGTCAGCAAGCCAGATATCATGACCCAAGAGCAGAAGCCACTTTGGTGGACAGTGAAATCTTACACTGAGTCACCAGTCACTAAGTGATAGTTTTATGCTTACAGGTCGGATTCCTGTAAGAACCAAACTGCAAATCAAACAAAAAACAACTCTTAAAAACTCCAGGTTGAGGTGCAGGGACAGATTTATGATTTGCTATTTTTAGTTAATCATACCGGCTTCAAACCTGAATTTTGCTTTTTTTTTCTTCTGCTGAATAAGGATCACATTAACCACTCACTGAAATATACTGTATATATTTTCTGACAAGAATAAAGATATGATAACAGACCTACTGGGACACTAAAGGCTTTTTTTATGGTGTGAAAATGAGAGAAAGACAGATTGGGGGACCTAAAAAATATGAATGAATTTCTTTTCCAAAAATTAGTTCAGGTGATAGAAGTGTTTAAAAAAAAAAAGATAGAAGTGTTTTAATAGATCATTTTGGCGTTCCACTTTTATGCTTGACAGGGAAACGTTGGCAGCATTTCCAGCTACTTGACCTAATTATAATGCCCTCTGTTAAAGATGACTGTGTAGTGAATGTGTTAAACCCACATCAGTACAGAGTTGTGAAGATGCAAACCTGACAGTCAGGTAGAACAGGAGAGTAAAGGGGATAATATATGTTTTTAACCAAATTTATTTGCACTGTTTAATTGTATCGTCTTTCTGTGAAGCTATAGTTGGTCGTAAGTGGGGTTGGGTTGGAATCACAGATGAGACTATGACAACATGCTGCCCACAGTTTGTGAAGGTTAGATACACATGGGAGACTTGTAAAAAAAGTGTTTTGAGTACTTAAATCATCAACACCAATAGTATCATGATACACTACATCAATATATATGTGTTCGTGTGTATTATCATTATTTTTATGTTTCAATAAAGTCTCAGTTAAATAAATACGGTTTAGGATTTTACCCTCTTTTTTTTTACACACACACACACACGCGCACACACACGCGCACACACACGCGCACACACACACACACACACACACACACACACACACACACACACACACACACACACACACAATCCCTGCCTGTTAGCCTACACTAAATTTACCTTCACTGATTTCAAAATCATCAGGAAGTTCATGTATGTGCACATTTTGATAAAAATACTGATATTTGGTGCTGGTGCATGGCTACAGCTAACAAAGAGGATTGCTGTATCAATATTTTTCCCCACACTAAATGCAAATACTCACAGTGAGAATGAAAAATATGCTCATAGCCTACAGACATATAATATTTACTCCAGTTTGAGCAGGATTCCAAAAACTTGCAGAGCCCTGCAGGTTTAGAATATACTTTAGATTTTTCCCTCAAATGAAAGAATATCTTTTTTGCATCATTGGCGCTATGGACGGGCTCTGGGGGATGGAGGCCCATCCAAAAAAGTCACTGCCTCAGCTGATTTTTTCTGACACTGAAGTCATATGATTTAGTCATGAAAATGTTAAATACTCACAAG
Organism: Pelvicachromis taeniatus; assembly: GCA_015108175.1. Lineage (NCBI taxonomy): Eukaryota > Metazoa > Chordata > Actinopteri > Cichliformes > Cichlidae > Pelvicachromis > Pelvicachromis taeniatus. The sequence goes on from VURO01016172.1 coordinate 50,744, forward strand.
TTATTGTAGTAACAACAAAGCCCATCTTAATAATTCGGTTATTAGCAGCTTAGAAAATCTACATCCATCGTGGCAGCATGATTGAGGAGGACATGGGCCTGTATGCCTGCAAGTCATACTTTAACCTTTATATATGTCTCTTTGGAACTAAAAAGGTCATCATCAGCTTGTGAGACCATCTTTAAAGCATGAACTCAACCAATGACTGTCATTGATCTCAACTGAGACCTATAAAACAAATTATGTTGTGCAGCCACCTCCTCCAGCTCACGCCCACCACAGTGGCCCATTCAGTCATTCAGACCGGCCCTGACTTTCTGGTTTTAAAGGTTAACGTCTTCATTAGGAGTGGGGGTAGAAAATGCTCAACGAGTGCTAAAAATAATAATGCAATAATAATCATACTTTAAGATCGACCACTGATTTGGACGGCGCTAACATCATCTCTCATTTGAAACCCCGCTCTCTCCAGCTCCATTCAGGTCCACGGTCACTCCTCAACAGGAAGTGACGAAAGTAGCCACGAGCGTGACGAACGGCTCTTTCGAAAATACAACAAGGAAGTTACGGTTTATTGTGAAGGAAAATAACCGCTGGAGAAAAAAAATCTCCTCAAACCGGGGGTCCCTTCGCTCGGTTGCTGGGTGTCCGGGGGGGGCGAGGTCACCGTGGACTTTCTCGAGAGCCCGTTTCCGATCGTCTCGAGGAATTCTGCTTGTAGCCTGCTAGCTAGCTAGCAATGAACACGGACGTGGAATTTCACATCAGGCAGAATTACCCGTGGAACAAGCTCCCAGCTAACGTCAAACAGGTACCGACTTTTAACGTTTCCTGTGGGCACGGAGAGAGGGGGGACACCTCGGGGGGAACCTGTCAATGTCACCGGGACTGCTCTCTGTCATACAGGCAGCTGTCAGTGTCGCACTGCTCGCTCCCCGTCCTCTGCAGGGGCTTCACCATTCAGCCGGAGCCATAACTGACCATCATTACACTCCAGCTACTGAAGCCACACTGGCATCACATGACAGATTGTTTGATTGGGTGGGGGTGGCGGTGGGGGGGCACCACATGATTTTAGAGCGTGTATGACACCTGCACATACGGCTTTTACTTTGTTGTGCATGGTTCATTTAATGCTAGTGAAGTGTGCTGTTACAGTTAGTCAGTAATATGCATGACCCCCCCTTCTCTCATTTTGCCAATACGCCAACATGTCTCGATGAAGAGGAGGTGGGTGGATGAGCTGTTTGAGCTGCTGCATCCTTATGCACCCTCTGAAAAGTTGGATTGCTCATCAGAAACAGTGAGACTTCATGGGCCCCTGGTGTACACATCTGGCCTGATGTCCACAAAGTGTTTTTGCTTTTGCTTTGAAATAACTGAAAACATTCATTCTCTCTCTCAAAACAGCTTCTGGTACAATGTTAAGCTTATCACCCAACTCCAGTTTTAATTTTCCTTGAATTTAAAATAACTCTGCTCATTTTCTGTGTGAGTTAACATGAATGCAGAAGCTACTGTGGCTCTACAACCTGTGGTTTTCATCATGACTTTGACACACAAACTGTTCATGAGGATCAGACATGTCATTGCTGATATCTGATCTGCTCAAGGTCATTATTAGTCCAATGCCAACCAGTGTATTGGGCTTGTAAGTAACTAGAAGTATGTTGTAAGTATGCACTACCAAAGCACAAAATCCAGCACAAGACGGTGCTGCTTCTTTATTACCTGCCTTCTAGCCTGTGTCAAATTCAAATCCCTTATTGCATCTTTGCAGTTAATATGGTTGCACACGTTTCTCAACACATATTACATCACATCTAATACCAGGAAATATTCCAGTATGGAGAAATATTTCACAGCCAGCTGGAGAACCGCAGGTTTAAAAGAGTCCCTCTTTGGTTTCACCCATGACACATTAATGTGGTCTCACCTTTGACACATTAATGTGGTCTCACCTTTGACACATTAATGTGGTCTCACCTGTGCGTTTTCCTTTCCCTGCAGAGTTTGGGGAACTCTCAGCGCGAGTATGAGAAGCAAGTGCTCCTGTACAGCATCCGCAACCAGCTGCGATTCCGCAATAACCTAGGTGAGCATTCCCCCCCCCATACACACACAACAGTGGTAAACATACAGGGTGAGGGTGAGTACATGATGTTTGAGTGTTAGATTAAAAGACAGACAGCGGTTTGTGGCAGGATAAATATAACCCCACCTCGATGCTCGATGATGGGCAAAATCTGTCTCACCATACCAGGTTGCAGAGAAACATACCCTAGTGCAATTTTATTATTGCGGTAAGACTTCTGATTTTAAGTCCATGGGAAAACAGCCCTAAGCTTCCTGGCTCTGTAACCTTAGTAAACACTTCTCTGATGGAATTGTAATCCCACTCTCTGCTTTCAAATCAAATTCAGCAAAACACAATGTTTATTTTGTAAATTGTGGTCATAATTAGACTCAGAAAGAAGGATAAACCAGGGCACAGCTATTGGATCCTACTTGTTAATTAGCGAGTGAGTATGCGGTGTCCTCCGGTTCACAGTTAGAACGAACTCTCACTCATTATGAAAAGTTACAGCAAAAACATTAAGCTCAAGGTTGATTAATGGGACTTCACTCACCAGTGGGTGATGTCTTATTAGCTAAGTCCATGCTTTGTTCTGCCTTTGGTGTTGTTCATAGGATTATCCTTCATATTTGTCCTGAAAGGGATAATATAGAATTGAAAATACTTGTTCTGTAGATACTCACACAGTGCCTAAACATGTGTATGTACTTGTATAATAACGTGCATTATGTATTATATCGAATCACTTTGGTTGTGATTTTGATGTAGAGAGATTGTTTCTGTATGTACACTCTGACTGTTGTTTGTTTTCTGAGCAGTGCGCCACGTGAGGAAGGATGAGCGCAAATATTACGAGGAGCTTCTGAAGTACAGCCGGGACCACCTGATGCTGTACCCCTACCACCTGTCTGACATCATGGTCAAAGGGCTACGAGTCACTCCGTTCTCGTATTACATAGGAATCATGGAGGTAAGCAACTCACGCTGTGTTGCAGAGTGCAATGTCAAAGCATTAACTTTGTTCCTGTTATCATAATCTCTGTGAACAGCCTCTCGTACACCTGAACATCTGTTGTTCTGTCAGTTCCCTTTGGTTTTAGAACAATGGGGCAGGTAAACCCAGAGGAACAGCGCAGACATACTTATTGTTCAACAGCAAAGGTTTTCTAATTGGTCTGGAAACATGCAGCCTCTGTTAATTTAAAATGAACAATGTCTTCAGTTTTTGGCATCCCTGGGAATGAGTGCAGAAACTGCAGGTTAGGACAAAACACCATTACAAGTAGAGGGATCTGAGCTTTTCACAGCTCCCTGCTGTTTAGTTCAATGTGCTTTTGTTGCATGAATAGTAGGAGTATACGGCATTGTTTGGTACACCTGACGAGATGTGCTGGATTATTATGGTCTGCCTGTGTAAAGGATAAATGGGTGTATTGTTATTGGCTAAAATGATTGTGTGTTGTTTCATTTTTTACCCAGAAGGTAAGACTGAAGATGTCATAAGACATTCTGTAGCTTTAGAGAAGAATATCCTGTTTCCTATGTTCCCCAGATCTGGCATCAGTCAGGCACTAGGTGTCAGTCAGCGTCTAGTAAAGCCTCGTCTATCAGCTCAGGGAGACGCACAGGATTGATCCCAGGGCAAACACACCCGGGGAAAATCTTTGCTGTTTGCTCTGCAGTCAGTCTGGGCTTCGCCTGCACGACAGCTCACACTCACTCATAAAGCAGAGAGAAACAATCTGATAGGGAGAAGGGTTCTCCTTGACTTTTGGCATTTTCATTTAGATTCCAAAGACTGAGCCCTTGTGTTCACGGGACTGGAGATGGAAAATAATACATCTGTAATTTGATTACTTCAGTTTTGTGGCTGACTACATAGTTGATGTATTTCCATTACCACCGCTCCGTGTGCAGATACTAACTGTCACATTCGATTGTTCCACGTTTAGCGTACTTCCCATTTCATAGGACAGATGTGGCTAATGTTCTTTTACGTAACCTATAAATACACGTAAAGGAACAGCATTTATTTTTCAGCTCACTGAGAGGGGTTTCACCCACTTTCTGCTGCACGCTAAACCAAAATGGACTGAGCTTTAATTGTGACCACTAAATTGCCAAAGGCTATGTCATATTCTGATAATCCGTCTTAAGCACTTAATGAAAACTTGGAGTCGAAATTAGCACGGCTGCTCAGATCAGCTAATCCTGTTATTAATCAGAGACAGGGGACATAGAAAGGTTAGAAGGAAATTAGTTTAATTCTTCTTTTTCTCCTTTCTCCTCCCTTTTTTTCTTTGCACCTCCAGGATATAATGAACAGTGAGAAGAGTTACGACTCCTTGCCCAACTTCACTGCAGCTGACTGTGAGTTTTTTTTTCTTCTCTTCCACAATTTTAAAATGGCTTGACTGTCTCTGTCTCCCCAACTTTACCAGTTCTTGTTTTTATTATTTATTCTTATTGATTGTTTATTATTATTACTTAATGGTTATTAAAGGATCCAGATTTTAGGAAGATTAGGGGTGAGAATAAGAGTCGGCAGCTCACTGGAGAGGCCCTTCAGACCTCTTTACAGATCTTTTTGGCTTGTGTGGCTTTTCTGTGTTTTTCTTGGTGTGTATCAGTTCCTTTGTACATGTGAGTATTACCTGTAATGAAACTGAATGTCTTATTAATTTTGAACTTGATTGACAGAAAGTTAATCAGCAGCTATTTTGATATTAAGTTAGTTGTGTAAGTAATTTCTTCTGGCAAACATTCATTTGTTTCAGCTTTTCAGCATGTCCTGATCCCCCCCTCGCCACCCCGTTTTTTATTAATTAAAAATTGAATACGTTTTTATTTTCTGTCATTTTTCACACCAAGCAGTTAATCAAGAGAAATAATTGGCACTTTATTTTACTGTTTTTTTTTTCTGTTTAGGGGAGACAGCTTGTCTAACACATCACATTTGAAAGATAAATTAAAGCAAAGTGTCAAAAATGTTTCTCAGAAAATCTGGCTTTTTGAAAACTGATGATAAAGATGAAGATTGGCACCCTGGCTTTTAGGCACATGTTGTCTCTGTACAGTTTTCTCGCCGCATTTTTGTGGTGTTTTTAGTGTGTTTTGGTTCTTGAATATTGGAGGTTTAAGGCTTCTTAGTAAAACTGCTGTTAATTCTCTCAAAGCCCAAACCCTGCTGTGGTTTTGTTGTTTTGTTAGGGAAATGCTTTGGTAACCCGCTTATTAAATTCTATAACAAATCTAAATAATTGCTTTGTGTTTCCATAACCAAACTAGAGCATTGCCATGGGGTTTTAATTGGCTGGTGTAAATGCCATTTAATTATAATGAAAATTGCTTTTCCCCCTAAAAACTGCCCTCATTTCTGAGGACCTGCGTTCCTGAGAAATGACTGTGGAACCTGATTAAAATGAGTGAAAAGTCACGGGCACTGGTTGTGATCTTTGACTTTTAGTTGTCAGCTGAAACTGGCTTTGGGGTTGACTAGTGAGTGGCCGAGTCCTGGCCGTGCCGGGCCTTCATGCCATGGAAGCAGAAGGCTGCCAGCAGGTGACCGAAGCCGTACTCAGAGGGGCCTCACTCCACTAATCTCTCTGGAGGAGCTCTGGAAGTGTTTCATGCAGAAGTGGGCGGATGGAAAGGCAGTGAGCGTGTGAGAGAGAGAGAGAGAGAGAGAGTTTTACGTGGGTGGATGTTTGTGTGTTGTGTCTGTGTCTCGGTGAAGCAGCAGGGTGCAGGTGTAGATTTCTGCGATCTTACTCATCCTGCTTCGCGTTGGCACCTGTCCCAGCACATTTTACTCTGCCCCCTGCAACCCAGTGCAGCACAGGGGAGAGGAGGGGACGAGGTGGGATTTTGAGATTTTAGTGTAACATTTAACTTTTTGCTACATGGCCCACATATTTTATTTTTCATAAAATATGTGTTCATTTGATTAGAAATAAATATGCATGCACATGCTTACTCGTATTATCTCTGTCTGCCTGTTGGGGGATTGATTGTGTGTGTGTGTGTCTCAGGCATTGTATCGGAGAAGGCGTGTGGGACTTGTTTGGAATTTGTTTGGACTTGCACAAACTTTGAACAAACCTCATGAAGGTTTTTCACTGAAATAACATTTATTGACTGAAGTTGGAAAAATACTAAAAAGGATCCGATTCTGAAACTTTCCTTCTTGAGAAACTTCTTAGTATAATCTGTAATTGCAACAAGCCAGACTGAATATTGCAGGCGCATGGCAGCCAGGTTAGACTGGACTAAAGTACTGAGCCTACTTCACATTACACCTACAGGAGCTGCTCGGCCATGGAGATCCATGCCAGAAAGCTCCCAGTGCACAGTTTTTGTGCTGATGTTAATGTCAGAGGAGGTTTGAAATTACAGTTATTGACATAGCAGAGCGTTGGTGACTTTCATGTGCCTCCTAAAAACTTCCACATTGCAATAATACTACTTATAACTCCCTGTCGAATATTTAAGAGGGAACACATTTCAGAAAGTGACTTGTTGCAAATCCAATAATAAAAGTACCACATTTGAATTTAATGAACTCTTTTGGGAAACTCATTCTTTTACAATTTTTGGTAAAGGCAGAAATAATTTCATACACTTGTGATAATGCAAATGAACAAAATTGAATTCAGAGATTAGGAGGAGTGGCCCAATACTGTTGTCCATATTATTTATTTGCTTTATTTGTTTACAAGTTGCTTGGCTCATGTTTCCATCCATCCCACAGGTCTAAGGCTACTTGGCATTGGGAGAAACCAGTACATTGACCTGATGAACCAGTGCAGGTCCTCCAAAGTAAGATGTTTTTAATATGTATTTTAAGGTGTTTTATTACACCTGTGGTTTTTATTGTCTGTTTAAGCTCAACATGGCCAGGTATGCTTTACAATCTGCAATCTCACAGTGTACCAAAGATGGTTTGTAAAGCCAATACGGACTAGCATCTAGAATTAATGTAAATTCTCCTTTTTGCTTTATTTACTTTGATTGCTCCAGTCTGACCAACAAGCAAACTACATAGTCACACATGGTTTGTAGTGACACATTCTGGCTCACATTGGTGTTTGCTTGGAGGTTTTTTTTTTGCTGCAGTGATGCGGACGCTGCATCGGTTTGTTGTGGTGAAGAGAGAGCTGAGTGTAAAAGCAAAGCTCTCAATTTACCGGTTGATCTATGTCTCTACCCTCACCTATGGTCACGAGCTGTGGGTAGTGACCAAAAGAACGAGATTGTGGATACAAGCGGCAGAAATGGGCTTCCTCCGAAGGGTGGCTGGCCCCTCTCCCTTAGAGATGGAGTGAGAAGTTTGGCCATCTGGGAGGTGCTCAGAGTAGAGCCGCTGCTCCTTCACATCGAAAGGAGCCAGTTGAGGTGGTCCGGGTGTCTGACAAGGATGTCTCCTGGGTGGCATGTCCCATGGGGAGGAGGTCCCGGGGCAGACCCAGGCCAGCCGAGAGCTCTTGGCTGGCCTGGGAATGTCTTGTTGTTCCCTCAGACAAGCTGGAGAAGGTGGCTGGGGAGAGGGAGCTCTGGGCTTTTCTACTTGGGCTGCTGCCCCTGCGACCCGGCCCTGGAAACATGGAAGAAGATGGATGAAATGAAATAAAATGAAGCCAGACCACAGGAAAAAGCTACAAGTTAAACAAAAACAAACTACGGGTGTAAAAAAGGCCTGAAAATGAATCATAAGAGTGGTACAGAATGTATTTAAAGGGTGATGTTGAAGTGCATTTAAAATGCATGTTTTTAATGCTATTGTCTTCCATTCTGTATTTTAAAGTATAAAACCTTCGTCACAGATGTAAGAATAAGTGCTGTAAAATTAAACAGTTTCACATACGGGTGCAAGTGGATATTTATTTAATTTGTCCATATTTGTAGTTAGAATATTAATATCTTTATCTTTTCTCACCTCACCTGCTATCTGCTGAACCCTCTTTAATAACCTTTGTCTCCACCTTCAGAAATTTTTCCGCAGGAAAACAGCACGGGACCTACTGCCGGCCAAACCAGTCGAGATCTCAGTGGAGCCGTGGTGGGTGGCACAGACAGGCTACATCACCGAGGATGACATAAGGGTGCTACAGAAATTTGACTCTTTTCTTCTTGATCTGTTTCAGTTAAATAATGTACAACAAGTCCCTGTCATTTTTAAAAAAAATAGAAAACTCAGTGATCACACATTTGCCTCAAGCTCTTTACAACAGTACAAAATACGTGCAGCGATGTGGTTTAAGATACAGACAGTCCAAAGAAACCTGAGTGAACATAAGCAGGGAGGATGAGAAAGCTTGGATCCTCATGTTGTAAGGAAGTTTAGCATAATTCTGTCTGTTTAGATGTTTATTTGTCGTAGGAAGGGGAGCATACGCGTGTAGAGAAGAAGGAACAACATGAAATATTGTAGTGAAGATGGTGTTATGGTTTTCAACCTAAAAAATAAACAAGAGAATAACTTTTTTTTTTTTACTCCCAGCTTTTATTGAAATTAATGCACATTAATAACCAAGCTACAGCTGTTCATCCCATGAGCCCCTGCCCTGCATGTATAATTTTAGCTAAAGATAGAAAAAAACCCCAACAATTCTTCTAACAATTCTTTTTTCAGTGAGAAAAATGAAGAAACCGTTAGAAATCAAGGCATAATATGTAGATGGATTTATTTTCCTCAAGGAGATACGGTTGTTCACTGAGGTTGCTTTTTTTTTTTCTTTTCAGAAGCACTTTGTTTTGAAGCATATTTCTGTGGTACAGGTGTGTGCTAATGTCATCTGTTTACTGGATCAACTTGCAGATCTGTTCTCCCGCTGAGAAGAAAGCCATTGATAAGATGATAGATTCTGGTCCTCAGCTGGCTGGATCCATGGAGTACAACGTGGTCTTAAGTGAGCATCATACTCAGTTGTATTTCCTCGTGTTCAACCAAAAATTAGATGGCAAATGTTTAAATCTTGTTAGCTGTTTATAGTAAGAACAGATTCAGTCTTACCTCAGTGTGTTGGGCTGATTTTTAGAGGTGAAGCACAGGGATGAAGGTTGTGTTCTTGCAACTTCGATGTTAATTAGAGATCAGTTTGAATGTGATGAACCTCTACACAGGAGTGCTGGTAACTGAGTGGCAACAAATAGAATAAAATGCACTGAGACGCAGAGCAATCTGAATACATGTAGATGTTCTGATGAGATTTTTATTGGGTTGAAGTTTTTCCAGCATACTCTTATTCTACTCTGATGAAGCAGTGCATGTTCTGTCATAATATTAGTTTTCTTCACATGGAAATAGCAACTGCAAATACACAAAGAGAGTATTTGATACTGTTTTTTCTCTGCTGTAGGCTTGTACAACCGGGGATTCATCTACTTAGACGTTCCCATATCTGATGACAGCTGCATCTCAGGTACACCTGTTTTGTCTTTAAAGTTTAAGAATGTTTAAAGCTTAACAAGTATTATGGGAATTAATTTGCACTAATCTGAAATCACATGTTATAAGAGTATTACATACACAGTACTGTGCATGAGTTTCAAGCTAACCTGAGTTTCTTTATGTTTTGCTTAAAGAAATCAGATTTTCTTATCATTTTCAAAGTGGTCTTGAGCAAAAGTTCTCCAGGCTCTCTGACAAGTGTTTCTTTTGGACATCGGCTGCATTTTCACTGATTTTCACTCCAGTCCTTGTAACTGACAATTTTCAGAGGAATGCATTTGTTTGGTAAGCCACTTAACACCTGATCTGTGAATCATTCAAGCACAAAAAAAGCATCTAACTCAAATAATGAACCAGTGTTGTGTCTACACACATCAGGCTGCTGAGCAAAGAGCTTTAAATAGTATCTTTTGTTATTTTGTTACTGTCATCCTGTCTCGAAAACACTTCTTTCGTTCCCATTTCTATAGTCGAAGAATGAAAAATGTCAGAGATGACACAGTTTGACAGTGTTTTTGCACCAACAAGATGATTCCTTAACAAATATTTGCTGAAAACCTGGCATACCCCAGCATGAGATGAACAATATCTGCAAGTCATGTCTTAAAGAAATAGCAAAAATCCAGCAAAGACCCGACACAGAACCTGAGCGATGCATCTGGCATTTCAGTTGATAAATCTACTGTTTACTGAAGCCTCTTCAGAGGTGGTCACAGTGGAAGGATGGCTGTCAAGAAGCCATTCAAGAAGGAGAAAAGGCTGATGTATCCCAAATTACACAAGAACTAGACTGAAAATCAGTGGCAACAGGTCTGTGACACTCAAATCAATGAGGGCCTACAGTACTGTAGTGTATTTAAAAAGAAGGCAACGGAAACACTTCTGTGTTCGAAGAATTGCTAAACAGTTGTTGGTCACTGTTTGTCTCTTTCAGTGCCCCCACTGGAAGGTTTTGTCATGAACCGGGTCCAGGGTGATTACTTTGAAACGCTTCTGTACAAAATCTTTGTGTCCATCGATGAGCAAACAAACGTAGCAGAGGTAGGCTTTAGAAATGTGTTTCATTATCCTCTGGCTTCTGCGATCGTAGTAAGAGAGCGTGTGTGTTCGTTTATCGATCAACATTTCAACCAAACACTTTTTTTCTCTCCTGATCCTGCCTCCCTCTGCGCTTCCCAGCTGGCAAATGTGTTGGAGATTGACTTGGACTTAGTGAAGGTAGGCATCCGCTCATCCTCCTGTATCTGAAATGCAGTTTTTCAGAAGAGAAATGGGGAAACGGTAGATCTGTGAAATATGTCTTTCAAAATTTTCACCGAAAAATGCAGAAGTCATTTTCTGCGGTTCCACTGTTGCTTCAGCAGAGATTTGTACTTCTCTTTGTTTGTAAAGACACATGGCAGAACAGCGTTTAGGCTGAGTGAAAGAGAAGGAGCAGCTTGTTTTGAAAAATATGTTTTGCTGCATTATGTTTCAAAAAATAGGAATTTGCTTTTCAAAGACGTGATGTTGTTAAATTTGGGTGATAAGCAGCTATCACATTGCATTTTTGTTTTCTTGGCATATCAGAGACCAACTCTGAGGGGAGGGAAAAAAAAAAGCTTTGATAATATGTAGCCAAGTGAGGAGACATTTCAGCACAATTTGGCCGTTTCGCTTTAGATACACACTCACACAGACGTGTACCTGAGGGGCAGACTGTGACACGATTAGGTCCATCATGACCCCAGACTCCACCGGAGGGGCTGAGCAGCATCATTCCTGTTGAATTACTGCTCCGGTTTGACCCTGCCCCCCCACCCCCGTTTCCAATTCACTTTCTATCAGGCACAGAGCTAAACTCTGTCAGTGTTATGACCTTCAGTGTGTGGAGAGCTGCAGTCCATCATCACTCAGTCCCATCTCATTGGTGCAACTAAAAAGCAGCACTTAGGAGAAGTGGTTGAAGACAGCGGTTTAAAGCCAGGCAGAAGGCCTGTAGCTTCTCAGATGATGTCTGAGAGGTTTCCATTGTTCAGAAACTTTTCCCATCCTGACTTGAGTTGAACTGTCCTCTTGTGCAATAACCACTTCGTGGCCTAAGTCATTTGAAAGAAACTTCCTCCCAGTGCTTCTTTTGATATGATAAGAGGATGACTAGTTGACCTCAGCTTGCACCTCTCGGGCGTAAAGGCGTGGAAAGCAATCAAGCTCACTATACTTGTGTCTGAGTAAAAGAGTTAACAGCAGGGCGAGTTGATCACTGTAGAAATGGAGGAAATAATGAAAAGGCCAGACAGCCGTACAGTAATACCTTTCTTTTTTGTTCAGTTTTTCAGACCGGTTGAGTCAGCAGCCAGTAATTGCTTTTTTTTTTTCTTTTTTTAAATAGATCCTACTGGGCATTAAAAGAGCATCGTCCAAAAGACTATTCACATCGCTTTTAGTCACTTTAAGAGTCTCACAAGGCATCTCTGCTTACAGTATAATTGAACAATGTAATTTCAAATTCTCTTAAAGCCATTCAAACTGAGGGGTTCGTTTTCTTGGGCCACACATTTTTACAACATTTATCCATCTTTACACTGAAACAGTTGACTTTTTTTGACAATACGGTTGTTTTTTTTCAGGATTTTTAAGTTTAAGAATCAGGATGTTTGTTGCTTATTACTTGTTGATGTGTACATTAAAATGTTAAATGAGGTCTACATTAAAATATCCTGCTAATAAACTTTGTAATTCATGTGGATAACTGCCTGAACCTAGACAGCGTAATTTTGAGTTACACTTACTACTGCAGGGTGGATTTCTCTACTAGAAAAGAAAATGTAGTCAGAAAAACGTCAGCGGTAAAGCTAAGGGCAATGTTGTCATCAGAGATTGCGCCATCACACATGCGGGAAGAAATGTATCCCAGAGGAGAGAGATAAAAATACCAAATTTTCTGGTGACAATCTCAAGACATTTTAGAGTAAAATCTTTAACCCACTTTTCTTCATTCCTTACTTTATCATTGCTCTCTCTGTTGTATCACTGCTTGTTTGGGAGAGTAACAGCTTGACATACACTGAACAACAACTTCTTTAGGTACACTTTACCAGCACTGGATTGGAGTACTTTTGCTTTCAGAACTGCCTTAATGGTAGTAAAGGGATTGACATGGTTAGCAGCAATAATCAGATAGGCTGTGTGGCATTTAAATAACGCTTAGTGGGTCTAAAGGGTCCAAAGTGAGCCAGAAAGTCTCCCCTACACAATTACACCATCACCACCAGCCTGAACCCATACAAAGCAGTATGGATCCGTTTTTTCATGTTGTTTACACCAAATTCTGATCCTACAGTCTGAATGTTCATTAGACCAGGAAACATTTTTCCATACATGCCTTACGTGTCTAATAAAGTGGCTGATAAGTGTACATATGGTTTCAGATATGTTATTTGTGGGCTAAAACATCATTTTCTTGTACTTCTGCTGTGTCTTGTCAGAACGCAGTGTCCATGTACTGTCGCCTCGGCTTCGCCGTGAAGAAAGGTCAGGTGTTCAGCTCAGACCAGCTCCACCCCACCTGGAAGAACGCCCCATCTGTTAACAGGCTCAAGTATGTGTTGTCATCAGTCAGTCAGCGAAACACCGTCTGAAACTGCAGTGTTGTGCAATTTGTTGGAATGCAGTTTTACATTTACACAGTTAAGCACAAAAAACATTTTAATTTAAGCTTCGCGCATTTGAAACTCCATCACACACCAACATTATTCTTAGAAAAATTCAATGCCATCAATGTTTAATGAGTTTTAATTTCCCCAGCTTTAGGACATGAGAAACTACTAGGGTTGTTGAGTTGTGTGGTTGTGGTGACGGTGCCCTTTATGTACTCTGTTGCAGAAGCACTATGGACCCCCAGAAGATGCTGCTGTCCTGGGAGCAGGGCAGTCCTGTGATGGAGGGAGGCTCCTCAGCCACAGATACAGACACCACTAGCCTGGAAGACCAAGGTCTGTACACACACACACACACACACACACACACACACACACACACACACACACACACACACACACACACACACACACACACACACACACACACACAGGCATATTCTGCAGTGTGTGCAAATGCTGATATGCGCACACGGAGCACTTTATGAATACTACTTCAGAAGTTTGAAGCAGCGGTGTAAATTAATCCCTGAGAAAGCTCAGTCATGTTTCTGAAACTCTTTCTCACATTAATAGATTTTTGTCTGAAACATTCTTATTTTTAATCTGATTTTAACTTTGTCTTACATGTTAAAGTGGCACTGTTGATTTGCTTAAGTGGATATTACTACATAAGTGACCGTTGATCAATCACATCCTCGTGTAAATCAGGCCTGTTTGATAGAGAGAGGTTTTCATTTTCATCTTCTAACTGCAGTTAATCGTAAAATCACTAGTTTATTTGCTGAGTTTTAAAAGAAAGTATGCATGAGTGGTACAGCATATTTTTATGTCTATGTAGCAGACACAGGTAGTGTTAGCAGCCTGAGCATCCCAGCTGCACCCACCAAGAGGATCGCCTTCCTTTTTGACTCGACCCTCACAGCCTTCCTGATGATGGGCAACTTATCGCCGGTAAGTGAAAGCGTGTGGACGTGAAGGCTTTGCGTCAGTGGAAGTGGGGTAGAGTGGGGTGACACGCATAAGTTATAGATGGTGGTTGTGCTGCGATCTCTCAGAAGGAAGATATGCAGCCATGCAGTGTCGCTTGTACATGTGAGTTTTGCTGCTCGCTGAAAGGTGCAGAGGGATATTTGCCTCGGTCTGAGCTGAGCTTACATTTTCTTTTTGTTTATTTGGAAAAATAAAATCTCTGTTTCAAAATTTCTGAATCTTACACAAAGTAGCAAATTCTGGAGCAATTAGGTACCTCAAATGTATGATTATCACTGCTGTAAATCATATAAAACACAAAAACCAAAATGGGATGTTTACTATTGATCTAATCCTTCTCTGTTGTTGTGCTATCAGAACCTGAAGAGTCATGCTGTGACCATGTTTGAAGTGGGTAAACTGTCTGATGAGACTCTCGACAGCTTCCTGGCTGAGCTGGAGAAGGTGAGACCAGAAATCAGAATTTCTTTCTCTCTTTGGGTAAATCTCTCATCAAAACCTTAAATCGACACACAATTGTCACACAAACTCTGAACTCTAACTTGTCCACTCGTTTCTGTTTCTCTCAGGTGGAGAGCACTGCAGAGGGCGAGGCTCAGCGTTACTTTGACCACGCTCTGACCCTGAAAAACACCATTCTCTTCTTACGTTACAACAAAGAACTCACTCAGGACCAGGGACCTGATATTCCAAACATAGGTAATTATGCAGTTACACCCAGTTTATCTTCAAGTGAGCCCTGTGACGAGGACACAGGGTCTGTTACCAGTCTGGCAATGATATACAATGATATTTATACAATATATAATACAATGATCATCTAATGGGTCTTCATCCAGAAGTGTGCTCAAAGGCAAAGTCACATAAGCAATGAACTGTGGTCGATCGTGAGCCAAATGAGCTACTATCTATATTATCTATGTTTCAGTATTATGGAGGGAAACCTGTTCATTCTCTTGCTTTTGACATGCAGAAATCAAAACACCAAAACTCTGATTATTGGATGACCTGCTCCATCTCCTGAGCTACAGCCGTATTCCATATACTGTTATAATTATAGTGGCGGATGCTCATTGTCACTGTGAGCCAGAATCTCAAAATTCAGCCTGCTTTAAATATTTGGTTTCACACAGCTTTTTTTTTTCTTTACTCTTAAACGATAATAATGGGACAGAAGGGCGAGGTGACCTTAATATAGTCATCTCAGGGATCAAGTCACAGGCACACAGCTCTGGCTCTGATTGGCTAATCCTCTCAAACCTTCTGTTTACAAGTGTCAGCTAAAAAGATAGTTTAGAGGAAAAGGTAAACAGCATTTTTCAGATAAAGTGAGCTGAGCTGCACCGAAGTCGGGTATAAAATAAACAATCATTATTTATTATGTGAAATATTAACGTTAAGCTGTCATAATAAGGTCCAAAAACAAAAACACTGAGCTTGAAATAATCATAATAAGCTCCTTTTTAATGTGACACAGTTTTTAGAGTGTAACTTTTTGCTATGAAGTGCATCAGGGGTTCTGGTGGTCTGTTTTCAGCTGATCAGCAGCTCATGTTTTTTATCCTGACTCTGTTACCTAAGAAAGTACTCTGAGCTGCTGTCACTGCAGTTATAGAAAATGGCAAATGTCTTCCATTCAGCTACTTGTTCTGTGATCTCAGAAAATCAATACATGATTACTTATTTTTTTCAACAAAGAAGAAGTTGCTGGTTGTGCTGCTTTTGGCTGGCATCTCTCACTATTGTCTCTTTTGGCCCTCACTGCTGTCTCTTAAATATGCTCACAGAAAATACTGAACACGACGGCATACTATGTACACAAAGTAAACCTGTATTGTTCAGCTTGTGTCTCTAGAGGGAGCAGAAGAGAGTATGTCCTCCAGCATCGACAAAGCAAGTCTCTGCGTTTCTGTGTAGCTTCCATTGCGCCACCAGATGCTGTTTGTTTGGTTTGGCTGTGTGCCTCCTTTCTGATTGTCTTATCTTTGTGTGCTCCTCATGCTGCTGCTGCTCAGCTGAGGAGTGAGAGCAGTAAGAGCCTGCTGGCTGAAGCTAAACTAATCCCCCAAAGAGTCTAATGATGATTGTTAATTTGGGAAGTGAAGGAAATTTGTCAAGCTGAGGGGAAAAAAACGTTTGGTAAAGTCAGAGGAGACTTTTTTTTAAAAATTTTTTATTATTGGACCAGCCATTCATAACTGTATTAGAATGAATAGAATAGAAAGTTGAACTTGTGTGTGCCATTTTGCATCTTACAGGTGTAGTTAATAATGACAGTCATTATGGAAATAAATCACTTAAAAAAAACAAAAACACTCAGAAACAATTGATCCTGCCAGAATGAACATTTGCAAATCTTGTAGATTATTAATCCCTGGTTTGTTAATTAAATATAAGTCACTTCATGCATCTTTGAAGTTATTTACCTTTCATCCCTTTTTTAAATCTTATCTTTGGGGATTTCTAGCCCTTTTTTTTCCTTTTTTTTTTTTTGATCAGGCAGTAAAGCTTGGCTAAAGACAAGGGGAAAGGCCACGGCAGTAAATGGTGTTTGGGCGGATGCAAACCTGGGCTTGTGCATTGGTCTTATTGCACGTGGATCGTCTGCTCAGCTAGTCAGCTAAACCAGCCCTCCTATCTTTCACCTTTTAATATCATAGACATCTCTTAGATTCACTAGTTTCCACTGCAGGACACAAGGATTTTAAATCCAAGGATGCCAAGAACATCTTTGAAAACTTAAAGAAGAAAAAAAACTTTGTTCTATCAAATCGTTTACCACATTATTGTCTAAAGCATCCACATTTAGAGATAATTATTCATCATTCACTGAAGATTAGATAAAAAGATCCCTCCCCCCTTCATCCTCTGTTTTCTAAGGTATTCCTAGGCCAGATGAGAGCTATAATCACTCGAGCAAGTTCTGTAAAACTCCAGGTCTCAACCCAGCTGGGATGCACCTGGAAAATCTCCAAAGAAAAACAGTCAGGAGGCATCCTAATCAGATGCCCTCTGCTCCATGCTTTCCAAGCTCATCACCCTATCTATACAGCTGAGCCCAGCCACCCTATAAAGCAACCCTTTTTTTGCTCATTTACATGTGCAATCCCATTATTTTAGTCACTACCCACAGCGTATGATGGTTGGATGAGCCCCCAGTTCATCACAAGTGTCCGATGGAGTGCAAATGTTTTGCTGTGGCTTTCAGAAATACTCTATCCTTTGAGACAACACAAATGTAATGTGCATAAACATTTGCACTAGCCTGTTTAGGAAATAAGGATTTTCTCATGTTTTTCCTCTCACTAGGTTTCCCCTTGGACATGTTGCGCTGTGAGAGCCTGCTGGGTCTAGACCAGGCCACCTGCAGCCGCGTCCTCAACAAAAACTACAAGCTGCTGGTCTCGATGGCACCGCTCAGCAACGAGATCAGACCCATCAGCAGCTGCACCCCTCAGGTATGATGCCTGGAAGGAAGAAGAGCAGAAGGGCTGCTATTTGGCATGCTGGGATGTTTGGTCACATGTGTGTATGTGTGTGTCTTGGGTTGTGTTTGTGTTTTAGCTGACAGTTAATGAGTTTGTGGGCTCGGTTTGGTTGTGTTTGCCTTCTCTTGTAGTGCACACACTCATGCGCTCGGGATTGATTTGTGATTGTGTGTGTGCTCCGAGTGCTTAGCCTGCAGTTGCCCCAACAACAAGGCTACAGAAAGAGAAAAGGGAAGGAAAGGAGGCGAGGCTCACCAGTAATTCCTCTGCCTGGCCACACTCCAGATTTCTAGCTGAGCTCGGAGAGACAGAGGGAAAGAAGTTAAACTCTTGTTGTGCCATTCACGCTGCTGCTTATTCTAACACTGCTGCGACTCAGTGAAGTGGAATTTACCAAATTCTTGTCTTTGTTTTCTTCTCACGTCTCTAATAGTAGCTTCACTTTCCCCTCAGACAGAAGAACAACACGGATGCAATTATTCTCATGCGGCTGTGTTATTTTTTTTGTTGAAGTGTGAGTTTATGCGAGGAATGAGATGGGAAAACTGCCCAGTGTGCATGCGTTAGTTCTGCTTCTGTAAACTTATGTATGAGTGCGTGTGTGTATTTGTTTCTCCTTGTAGCACATTGGCCCAGCCATCCCTGAGGTGAGCTCCATCTGGTTCAAGCTGTACCTGTATCATGTGACTGGCCAAGGCCCGCCGTCTTTGCTGCTCTCCAAAGGCTCCAGGCTCCGCAAACTGCCGGACATTTTCCAGGTTTGTCCAGACTAATGATTAATCAGGTGTGTAAGTCAGAGGCATAGAGACACGGTCTAGTCAGATAAAAAAAAAAAAAAACAGCAGTACTGGGTTGGACTAGCAATAGGCTGGATCACATTTTCACTTATCTTTTACAACTACCCACTCAAAGCTTTGACCTTCAGTGAGTTGGAAGGACAAATAATCAGAGCCATGGCTCGCTCTTTGTTGAACGTCAACCTTCATTTCTAAACAAAGACTCTTGTGGACCTTGGTCATATCTCACTGTAAACCTGCATTTTCCTCTTAAAAGGCTTCCCAGTGGTTGTGGAATTTGTTTAATAGCACAGGGATTGTGAGACAAGGACCTAATGATGAAATGATGCAGTAAATTCTCAGGGGAAGATGGGTAATATCATGCAAATGGGATATATTTGAGCATAGCTTGTATGCATGTACATTTGCACCTTTTAGCTACATGTCACTTAATATGTTGGTGTTTTTTTTTTTAATAGGGTCAGAAAACGAACAAAATATTTTTATAGGGTCACTGTAACACCAATGACCTGGTTTTAAGGCAAAAGCTAACTAGGAAAAGGTAAGAAAGTGGAAATGTCACAGCTTCATCCAGTCAGCCAACCAGTCAGCAAGCAAGCAGGTTATCAGTCTGTTGCAGGGATAACACTTAATATGTACTGAGAATCATGTGAAAGCAATTTTGGGGAATTGCAAATTGACTGTGGAAGGACAGAGTTTCCTTAGGAGAACCAGGTTATCTCAAGCCAGAATAACATGTGGAGTAGAGCCTTGCACGGGTAAATAAGAAAACCTTTTAAAGGATTTTTGCCTTAAAACAATCTCACAGTCCTGTGAAAAACTAAGTACACCTTTACTGCTTTCATAGGTATTAAGAGGGTAAGTTGGAGCCAGGTGCTGCTAATCAAATGCACTTGATTAACTGATCATCAGCAAGTGTGAGTGTATTCATAAAAGCTGAAGTTTTGGCAGTTTGCTGGTCTGAAGCATTCTGGAGTCTGTTAACCTGAATCCTCCAGTGCCACAGCCTTTCTGGGAGAGTACAGTACGCCTCTGCAAATTCCCTCACAGGTCACAGCGTGCAACTACATCTCAGACTGTGAAGTCCTCAGTTAACATGTTAAATGTTTATAATGGTACAGTTCGAAAATGACCAGAGAGAGAGAGAGAGAGAGAGAGGACATAGCAGCACCAAACACGTCATACCAGCTGTCAAGCACAGTGGTGGAGAAGTCATGATCGGGGCTTGTTTTGCACCCACAGGACGTGGGCACCCTGCAGTCACTGAATCAACCATAAACTCGTCTGTAGCAAAGTATTCTAGAGTCAGATGCGAGACTATCTGTCTGACAGCTAAAGCTTGGCTGAAATTGGGTCATGTAACAGGACAATGTTCCCAAGCGCAGCAGGAAATCTACAACAGAATTACTGAAAAAGAAAATAATCAATGTGCTGCAATGACCCAGTCAAAGTCCAGACCTCAAGCTGATTGAAATATAGCACCTTAAGATAGCTGTGCATAAACAAATACCCATAAATTTTAATGAACTGAAACAACGTTGTAAAGAAGAGTCGAGTAAAATTCCTCCATAATGAAACGAGAGGCTGATGAAGTGA
Source organism: Pelvicachromis taeniatus (assembly GCA_015108175.1). Classification (NCBI taxonomy): domain Eukaryota; kingdom Metazoa; phylum Chordata; class Actinopteri; order Cichliformes; family Cichlidae; genus Pelvicachromis; species Pelvicachromis taeniatus. The sequence continues at coordinate 70,783 of VURO01016172.1, forward strand.
CACAGACTGCAAAGTCTAAAGTGCTGTTTGGTGTTGAGCCCTGTGTGTGTGTGTGTGTTTGTTGATCAAAGGAGAGACGGGGTCAGCTGGAGATTGTCATTGAAGAGTGAAGGGTGGAGGAAGTGTGCTCTTTACTGTGGAGTTGGCTGTTTGTTGGCTCTGCATTCTCATGGCAGTGCAGGATGCTACACATTGAAACAATTTCACTCCATAAGTCACTTATGGAGTGAAAATAATTAACCAGAGAGATGAGAATAACACCTTAATTTCATCTAAAAGCTCTGCCTCAGTTTGAGAGAGCCAAACAAAATCCTTGGCATGTAAAATCAGCAGCAGGGTGGAACGTTAATTAACTTCACCGGCTAATATTGACCTAGTGGGAGGTTGACAAGATGGCATGTCAGTTACACTAGAAAAAAATAATGTATCCTCTTATTCTTTTTTGGTTTTCGCTCTTCTAAATTAAACAAAAAAAAACAAACTGGTAGAAATGGTACAACTGAGATGCTGTTCTAGATGTAGAAACCTGTATTTACATTTACATAAACAATAAAGCTATTGTGGGGCAAAAAGAAGTGAAAAATTCCAAACCTGCATTCATAAATATAAAATATAAAATTCATATATCACAATAAATTTGTTGAAAGCTGCTTTGGAAAGATCTGATGATGAGTGAAGTTATTTGTTGCTGAATCTCTTGAACCATTTTCTCTCTTCAGGTCTATGACAGGTTATTGATAACTTCCTGGGGTCACGACCCTGGAGTGGTCCCTACGTCCAATGTGCTGACAATGCTTAACGATGCCCTCACACACTCTGCTGTTCTCATCCAGGTAAACTCACACAGATGAGGCTGATTTTTCTACGCTGTTGTCTTAAACCCCATTTTGATGGGATTAATATTATGAGGGAAGTTGAGAGGACAAAATATTGCCTTTAATACCAGTTTATTAAACGTAATATAAATTAAATCTGTCCGGTATGTTTTGTACCAACTCTTGCTGTGTTTGTGTTAGAGATGGCACGATACCACTTTTTTATGTCCGATACGGATATCATAAATTTGGATATCTGCCGATACCGATATGAATCTGATATTATCTTTTATAATCAATAAAACAATCTTTTTTTAATGTGCATTTTGTATAAGTTCATACTCAAGTTTTAAAAAACAAAACATAAAGCTATTCTATTAAACCTGTATGCAAAAATACACTGCAATATTTTTTCGAACCACGAAACTGTTCAGCCCGCTACTCTGCTTTTTGTAAAACTTGAGTCTATTCATCGTACCGTCAGACTTAGCAATGACAGCACACAGATGTCCGAGCTCCATATATCAGTTGTTAAGCTTAACGTGGGAATGCTTTACCGACATTCAGAGATGAACATACACACTTGCTTTACTTCTCGGTGATAGCCTACTCGGAGAGGAAATGCCGGTTTGGCAGCACGTAGCGAGGCTGCAAATACTCCAAATGCTTTCAGTGTGAAGTAACTCCAGACTGCCGACAGGTCTCGTACACCACAGCCGCTCTATTGCGTGACGCATACTGCTCCGACATGCTAAGGTCACGACCTGGGTTACTCCTTGTTGCAAGTTTTGTGACGTGCTTTCGTGATATTTAAAGGATCGGATTACATTTTTTATTTCTCCCTGATATCCGATCTAGTAATTTAGGTCAGGATTGGACCGATACTGTATATTGGATCAGTCCATCTCTAGTTTGTGTATAAATGTGTACTGTTTGTAATTTAAACTACATGTGTATGTAATCAACAGGGTCATGGTATGCACGGGCATGGAGAAACTGTGCACATCCCATTCCCTTTTGATGAGGAGGATCTGAAGGGAGGTAAGAACCTGTCTGTGCAAAAACTATAGAATAACACAGCCTTCCAGCTCTTTAGGCAACATGCATTTATCTGCAAACCATAATGAAGAGTCCTGTTTTACTGAGTCAGACAAAATGTTAAAGAAGCGATATTGGATTATTTTTTTTCTTGGCTTCAAATGGACCTTCGACTGTCCCGACATACTGAATCTGTGTTGTCTTATTTTACAGAAATCAAAGAATTTTCTTGTTATTTTTGATTTTAAAATATCCATGTTTGCACCTGTGCAGAGAAAGCTGTGGCTGTCAAAGAGTGAAATGTGATGAGGAAATAACAGGAGAAAAGTGTTTTTCTCGTAAGAAAATATGAAACCATGAATTTCCTTAACAATAGTATTGTTGACACGGTACTGTTCTCTCCAGAAACGGAACACTCAAACCCACAGACTGAAGATTAGGAGGCCTCGCAGACTCTGTATTTGATTTCCTATGGCTATTCATGGTGCAGAATAGAACCCCCTCCTACAATTCAGCATACTTCAATAGGATATAAACATTTCAAAAATAGATTGTAATGCAATAATATCCTCAGATATGAGACCTTTTAAAGTTTTTATTGATTTTGTGAAATATGACTTTTTCCATCTGCTCGTTTTTTGCGCTCCTAATCTGGCCGTGGGTCCATGTGTTCCAAAGCAAGAGGAAATGCGTGTTTGCATTTTCTAACATTAGAGAGAGATTAGGTAAAGTGTAGCAATGTGTCCTTGGTTTACAGCCTTAAATTGCTAACTGATGATATTGTAATATTATACACTAATGATATATCGGCATTAGTATACTTTAACTGGCTGGGTGTGCATAAATGACAAGCATACCTTCAAACTGTGATCTTTTCTCTGCTGACTCAAACATTCACTGTTTTCAGCTTTGAGGGTTTTAACTCATCAAACACTGTTAGATTTGAAATCCCCTAAAATCCCTCTCTTTGTGCATTTACTTAAAAGTACCATTTAAGTCTCATCCTCCTAATATGCTTACTGAACAAAACAGCCAAAATGAATAAACACAGTCCATAACAGCCTCATGCAGCAGATAAATTGTGGCCATATCGTTGCATCGTGTCATTTTGAGTGTGAGCTTTGGCCCGTTTGGCGTTTAACATGATGCCACTGGGTTTGTATCTGCGCTCCTGTGCAGAGTTCTCCTACTCCAACATGTGCGTGCACAAGGCGCTGCAGAAGCTGAAGGAACACGTGGATCTGGAGCATCAGTGTGGCTACATCACCATGCTCAACTCCAACAACAGGCACCGCCGCAGACCCAGCGACAGCACTGAGTGCAGAGGTAACGAGTGGTCGCACGTGCACTTTTTTTGGCTGTGCATGTGAGGGCGCTGGATGGAAAGCGTGCCAGGTTGAACTAGCAATGGTGCCCTTACCTACGATAGCCATAATAGCACTAATGGTGCAGATTAGATAAATATCGCTCACAGTCCAGTTTAATTATGCTGTTTGTCTGCAGAATTGTTTCTTTTATTGTGATTGCCTTTGCTAATGCATACGGATCGAACACTTTTAGCCTTTACCTTCAGATCAGCTGATTGAATCTTGATGTAAATGATCACAAATCTTGTTTAACGTGCCAACTTCAAGATACAACACACTGGAAGTTTGATTTTTAACAGATGAATTTCCAATGTAAATCAAGCAAACGGCAAGAAATGATTTTAAAAAAGCTTCTCATTTGAAAGGTCCTACAGGCTTTAATCTAGCTGTCACCATTTACCCACAAACAACACTCAAGAGCCTTAACGGTGATGTAGATTTTGTCACTACTCTTTCAGGAGACACCCATCTAGGTGGAGGCTTGGACACCAATGGCAGCACTGAGTCCTTTGAGCTTGTGACAGAGGAGAACAACGGTGAAGGCAAAGGAAAGACAGACAGTAAGTGTGTGTTGTTTTTAATTAGAATATCTGTAGTAGTATTTAATCAGATGTTTGTCTGTTGAAAATGTTTGAGGAGATTCAAAGCGTGATGAGGCCCCATGCTAAATTCAAAACCAAAATGCCCTTGTCAGTGTCTTGTGTTGTAATTTGTGTCCATCTCTCCCTTGCCAACGCCCCCCTCAGCCCTTTCATCTGAAGACGAGTGGGTCCCTCTTGAACTGTGCTTTGGCATGCCCCTCTTCAGCTCTGAGCTCAACCGCAAAGTGTGTCGAAAGATTGCTTCGCACAAGCTCTGCAGCAACGAGAGGTAAAAACCAAAATCAGGCAACATCCTCTAAAGCTTAACTTATTATAAAAATATTGACAGGAGTGTTGACGTGAAGATTTGTTGTTGTTTCAGTCTTCAAGAGCTACTCCATTCGAGCAGAAAACTGTCACTCAAGGTGCTGAGCTTCGTTCAGTCATTCCAGGTAAAATCACTTTGCCGTTTCTTCGGGTGTCCACTTATGAAATCCTGCTCAGAAGTGAAAGTCTTGGCCAGTGAAAAGAGTGAAAAGTGTATGTATGTATATATATGTATGTGTGTGTGTGTATATATATATATATATATATATATATATATATATATATATATATATACACATATATATATATATATATATATATATATATGATTGACAATCGTTTATCCATTTATTTTACTAAACTGTTTAAGCCACAGTTTGTGTCCATCTGAAAAGTGTCCCAGACTGATATTTCATTCAAATGTCCAGTCAAGAAACGAGCCACACGGTCCTTATGAGACAGAAATAAATATTGCAGCAATAACTGAAAGTAAAATGTGGGATAAAATATAAATATGTCGTTTTAAGATAATTAATGTTAGTATTTAAGCATTGTGCGAGAAAATATTTGTCAATTCATTTTCAATGTATTTATACATCATCAATTCAGAACAGTCTCCTCAAGTTTAAATTCTGTGGTTTAAAGGCCCTACAACATTAAACCCCAAACAATCACATGATTCCCTATGGACAGCACTTGGTAACAGTAGGAAAGAAGAACTCTCTTTAACAGGAAGAGACCTCCAGCTTAATCACCCTCAGGGAGTGGCAGCCATGAACACTTTTGTTCACTTGCCCAGGGACAGCCAGTGCACATATAAACCACAGCTTCCTAACTACAGTACACCGCTGTGGCACTAAGCAGTTTGTTGTTACTTTGTAGGCATCTTAATACATTTTCAGTACTGAAGATCTTTGCATGAAATGAGTCACAGCTAGTTTAAGGAAAATCTTTAAAACAGACCTGTTGTGCAGATTTCACATTTTAATAACAGACTTCTTTTTTTTTTCTATTTGGCCTTGGTGTGGCCCCTTAGTCTCATTAAGGAATCTTGCTTCTGATTGGTTGCCCTTAGATGGCTATATTAATGATATCTGTTCTCTTTGTAATCATAAAGAGACTAAGTAGAAAAAAACAGTCTCAATCAGAGTGTTTTAAGCAGACTGTAAGCTCTGCTTTCAGCCCTCTGGGATTACTTACACATGCGCTGACCTCATTATTTGAAGCTTTTGCCAAGTGTAATAGGAGCATCCAACATTGTAACAGCACATATGTGAGAGAAAATAAGGAACTTTAAGACGATGTTTATTAAATTTTAGTGATCAATGAAAGACACGAACATTACCATGCAAAACAGGAAGTGCAGCTGGATGAACGTCTAGTGGAAGAAAGAAAGAAAAGGCAGATATTGGAAACAAAGAAAACAATTAAGTGCAGTAATCAGAGCTGAATCAGGGTGTTGTAGCACAAACGTAACGTGATTATTCGAAAGGACATGGCAGCAGTATTTACTGGTTTTAGGGGCCGGGTGTTTCATGAATCACACAGGAACCCTTCTGTTGACTTTTTTTCTCCTATCAAAAAGTATCCTTGCCCTTCACATCTTTGCCTGGTGTTCTGATCTGTCACCTTTGACCCCGTGTTGGCAGGATGGCAGCCAGCCCTCTGACCTGGACAGCGGCGTGTCCAACCCTCTCAGCCAGCCACCGCCCGAGTCCGGTGTCCCTCTGCCTGCCCTCAACCTCCTCTTCAAGGACGGGCAGCTGAAGGAATGGAGCGGGCGTGCCCCTCCACCTCTAGACATCTCAGCCCTGCAGAAAGACCAGCTGACATAAAGCAGCAGCAAAACTTCCAGATTTTAGGAACGAGGAAACGGCGTCCCATCGAAGGGGGCTAATGTCTTTTCGCAGCGTCACGTCTCACTGAGGAAATTCCTGTTCATCTTTAAATCCAGTCACAAGGAAACTCCGTTATTTGTAAGCCCCGCCTTCTTTTCCATCAGTGTCCAGTCATGGGATAATTGGCCCCGTCAGCACTTTGTCATTCACCTACTGTATGAGGAATCATCGACAGTAGTACCTACCCTCTTTGCTGTCCTCCCTCCCTCCCCCCTGTGATTCCTCGTATTCGTAGCAAGGCAGTGTTATCTGTTGGAGTGGTGCTATTATCACACTATATCACAGCGATGCAGGTAAACATCATTTAACCTGGACGACCATCTAACTGGAAATAAATGCGCTGTTTTCCCACTGACTTCACCCCACCTCCACCCCTTCAGTCGATGGGTGTTTTGTGACCCTTGAGAGTGTAAAGTGGTTAATATTACATAGATGTTCTA
>VURO01016181.1:3812-15033 GCA_015108175.1 Pelvicachromis taeniatus
TTCTTTTTCCCCCCCCCCCCCCCCCCCTTGTTTTAGTAGACAGTAAATGCAATTTAATAATTTTTGCTTATTTCACGCACAATTTGATTTAGGTGATTAACAGGCACAGTTTTGTGAGTAGCAGGCAGCATGCACTTAAAATAAATACAGAATTCTTAGTTATATAGCTTTTTCAAATGTATAGCCTCCTCCTTAACTTGAGCATTTTATATTTAATTGGGTAATGTAATAAGATACACATGGAGGAACTGAAAGATAAAAGCAATGGAAGAGGTAAAGTGCATGCTACAGTGTTAAGGCCAAATGAGAGCAAAAGAAGAGAAGATAAAGCAGGTTCGGGAACAGAAAAGAAACAGAGGAGTGCGAAGCAGAATGAGAATACACAAGCGTGGCCATCATCATGTCAAGATACTAGTCTGTTGCTATGCCAACAAGGGTCAGCTTGCTACAGCATCTCATGCATTTGCCCACACAAAGCCTAAAAAGTGATAAATGACTTTAAAGAGAACCAGACTTGGGAAGAAAAAAAATATCCATGTTATTGAGGGCAAAGCAATTGTTGGTGTCTTTTTTTCTTCTTTCACCTCAACATTACGAGTACAGTACCTCAATATAGTTCAGGGAAATATACAGTTCAGTAGTTGACAGCTCAAGGCAGAACACATCAGTAAAGGACAAATTATTAATAAGGGCAATACTGGACTTTCCAAGCAGGCAGGACAGATGAGCAGAAATATGGATTCTGTTTAAAGTAGAAGAAGTCTCACCTTGCTCCACTGGTCACATTTATGAGAAAGTCTTTCTATTAAACCCCTTTGTATTAACATTAACTGATACCCAATTACAGATCCATGTGAGGCTTTTTGTTTTTGTTTGTTTTTATTTATTTACTTGTTTTAAGTTTTGTGTCCATCATACGTGAAACCCCATTCCAAACAGAGCAAGGCTATTTCACACCACAGCGGCACCAGACATCTCCTACATTGTGTTTAACATTGTTGAAATATTTGTTTACAAGGTTCAGTGCCGTTTAATTTTCTCGTGATCAGCTCACTCTCTTCTCTCTCCCTCCCTTCAGCTCCTTCTGGTTGCTCAAACTCAGGAGCCCTTTTGTTTGAATATGCAGAGGACTTCTGTCTCACTGTTATTTGTTCAGTTTGCCTAATTAGACTTTGGCAACATGAAAGCAAGCAGCAGGGCTTTTTGCTCAGCTGCTGAAACTAAACAAGATACTGTTGTAGCTCAATGAAAAGGCAACTTGGGATTTGTTGTGACCTTCATTTAGGCAATTTATGGTATAACACGGGATTCACAATATGGAAAAAATAACAAATTTTCAGTGATTTCTTTCTCTTTCATGCACGTTTTATGGTATTTATCAGATTTCTTCTTTCTAATATTTGATATTTCCTGTTATAGAGCTATCACAAAGTTTTTGTTCAATGTGTCTTTTAAGGATGCTTTTAAATCTTCAATTTTAGGACAATAGCCAGTGTAAAGGCACATTTAAAAAAAATAATAACACAAATCTGCAGTAAACTGTTATGATAGAAGTAGAGATTTGGAGATTTGGACCGATAATTAGAATAAACTATTTAACACGCTTTGTATAATTCAGCTTGCTAAAAAGACTCTTTAAGTACCTTTTCATTTAGCATTGTGAGACAAAGAAACACATCATTATCCTGTAGTGTGTAGGGAGGATACACCATTTGGGACTTTCCAATCTCAGTTAAATCAAGCTGCTTAGGGTTTCTCAGAAAGACGATTCCAGCCTTACAAAATAGGCGCATGAATAATGGATACATTTGTTACAGAAATTTTCATGAATTTTGCGATAATTACACAGCTCGCGCAAATGACTGAACTTCCAGGAGCACCACAGATTTGATGGTCTAATAGTGTTTACCCGAACCAGTGAGTGAAGTTGGTGTGTTGTCTCAGTTGGAAGACATTAATTTTCCATTATAGGTTGTTGTTGTAGTCACCTGCTGAGACCCACCCCCGACACAAGACAGGAAGTCGCTCTGACACAAACTCACGGGCAGCAAGATATTCAGGCAAATCATTATAGCGTTTTTTTTCTTCTTTCCCTAACACAAATCTACACAACACAGTGAGGGGCTGTTAGTGAAGAGAAACAGGATTGAGCTTCTAAACAAAGCCTGAAGGGAGAACATTGTCAAAATGAAACATTAAACATCAACAAATGCTCAAGGCAAGGTGTTATTTTGCGCTAACGTCCCTGTAGATCACTTTGCTTCTGACTTGAGCTTCTGTAGCTCAGAGGTCCAGGAGATTTTCTTCTTTCTTTTTACTCTGTGTCACTAATGTTGGATTGCTTTGCAGTAAAAATGGGACCGATATTAACAATCTCCATGAAAAATAATTTCATATATTTATACTTATATCTATTACTGACTGATAATGATTGTTTATTCTTTTATATCCTTGTCTGATGATGAAGATGTCTTTAATTTTAGAGGATTCTAATTGTTGTGCTATTAGCTTTGGGTAATCTTTATGTGTGTCAGGGTTGGGTTTTGGGCTTTTAAGAAAGGTGCTGTGGTTCCATGGTTATAATCTTCCACTTAAGGACTGGCTTCCTGCCTTCCTTTCAATACTTCTTGGCTGCTTGTTTCCCTGTCACATCTGATGTTGTAATTATAGCTTCCAAAATCCTGTGAGGAAAAGAAATGTTCAGGACAGCATGCATTTTGTGGTCCACTCCCCACTTTCAGCATCTCTAATGTGTAGAGTCCATAAGTGGCAATCAGAGGCCACTTATTCATTCTATGAATAAGTCATTCTGTGACGCTGACTGTTGAAAGCGGATGGACGGACTGGAGAAATGGTGTAAGCAACATCTGGAGTTCTGACATTTGAAAATATAGAGTAAAAGAGGAAGGGCATATAGATGTTTTGAGATCTCCATGAGGGGCTAGTGCTGAGTTTTGACCTCAGACAAACAAAGCTCTCTAGGAGACGTCATATCGGTGACGGTAGAGCTTCACATAAGAGCTGCTGAAATACTGAAGCTCCTCTGACCTTGTACTGTATAATTAGGCATAAGTGAAGAAATCACCAACATCCCTTCTGTATGCTAGCTTTGATGGCTAGAACATGAAATGAGTCCAAGTTCTCCAGCTTGACATGTGGAGCTCCAATTTATTTATGAACTGTTTAATTAAGACGGATCAGTGACTGTAAGATCGTTACCCCTCACCAATCTCCAAGATGCTCTGATATTTTCCATGACATAGTTGTGTTTTAATGAACAAGAAGTGGGAGTCAAAATGATTTACCGAGTGTCACGGAGCTGATTAGGAGATCTTGGGGAGCACAATATCTTGAGATGAAGTATTTTCCATTGTGATCCTTCATTATCTTCCCACACCCAGAGTAAACTGTTATTAAGACAATAAACAACACTCAACATATTTCTATTATACGTAGACCCATGCTGGATAAAAATACACGTTTTGCACTGATAGGTTTTGTTATGAAAAGTTGATAACTTTAAATTTCAGTAATTTGGCAGTGCTTGTTCACAACCAAAAGCAATAGCACTACAGTCAAAACAGATGACAATGTTTTACTTTACCTGTCATGGCGGTGTTGGTTGGAATATTGTGTATTTGCAAACCTTGGCATGCGCAGTCTTAATTACTTATTGTGCTATTTATTCGATAGACTTCTAAACGACTTTGTGCATCACTGCTGATAGCAGCTGCTGCTGTGGAAAGTGGACAGATACCATAAAGATATAATGCTCCACTTGCTTAGTTAAGTTCCTTGCCTGGGGTCAGCAGTTCCATGTGGTGTTTCTACAATAATCAGATGTATGCATAGACAGACAGAAGACAACTGTATAACGCTGTAAAGTCTATAGATTTTTTTTTCTTGATAAAATTAAAATATATGAAATTTATGAGACGTCTACACATCAAATCAAGAAACAAACACACTCCTATGCATATGCAAAATTTAGGTGTATTTATTACATTAATCTTTAATGAGTAAAATTCCCTCTTTTTATTGTTGTTACAACTGTGCCTCTGCTTTACATTTAAAATTGCACTTTTTTAACTTGTTCTAATTGCGTATGTCTGTGACTAATTGTACAGTTGATGTTTGAAACAATAAAACAGACTCTTTAATATCTACAGTATGATATAATCATTAAGTAACTGCACCACTTTGATGCTGTGAAACACAGCATCAAAGTGGTGCAGTCAAGATAAGAGTCTCTTCTTCCTTCTCCAGTCAGAATTTGGTCATATAAACAGGTAGTTTAATCTTTAATAGATAAACAAACAAACAAAAAAAGGTTTGGCCAATGTCAAAAGTGGTACTGAGGTGTGAAATCGACAGCGTGTAATAAATTAGCTCGACAAATCCCAAAGCCAAGCTGCAGCCTTTTTCCCCCTCTGCTTTTTGCTTGTTTTGTATGTTTTGTTTTGAATGCTAGTAATTGTATCAGAGCTTACCAGAAGAAATTATTTGATTATGTTTGCTTGACTGCTTTGACAGCTTATCAAACTCAGGCATGTAAAATACTCCATGCTCATGATTTGTGCCCAGCCTTCTCAACAGTTCTTAAATTTATACAGTTGCTCCAATTAGACGAAAACACCATCATATGCTACTTGCAAATAAAATTTTGAAAACATCTGTTTAGAATCGGCGATGTTGCTGGTGCAGAAAAGAAAGCTGCACCAGCAGCTTTCTTTTCTGCTGGTGCATGTATGGTGCATGTATGTCTTTCATTTCCAGCAGCAAATGAAAGACATACATTTGAAGGTACATTAGCTTAATTTATGTACTGACAAAAGCTGAACTTATTGACCAGATTTGAATGAATCAAAGCTCTTCAGGTGTTCATGTAGCTATTTGATTAAGGGTCATTGCAAACATTAGGAAAATACACAATGATACCTCTCACCATGACTTGCTGTCTCTTTTTCCACAGCGAGTCAAATTTGTTGAGTCTACTGTGAGCTGATGTGGACTCAAAGCAACCTTTCCCCCCTAATGTTAAAGAACATATTAACATATGTCTCTTCCTATTTAAAATAGGGAATTGAAAGAAATCAAAGCGGGTGTGTAGAGGTGTTCTTCACCCCTTAGCTCCTAGTATCTCCATCTTTCTCTCATAGAATAGATATCCATGATTAATTATTAAAGCACTTTAAATCAGCCACAGTTTAATATTACTTTAGCTGCTCTAAGATTCTACATTATACATCTGACTACTGGGAGGAATATTGTTCACGTTCAATCAGAACCATTTTCCAACATCTTTCAGCAGATGTTTTTACAAATTGCCCTAGTTTGTTTCTGAGTACTCCAGAGCCATGCCTGCACTTTTCAGCAATGAGAGATATAAAGTAATAATCATACTGTGAAACTTTATCTCAGCCCAGGTCTAGTAAAAGCCATTGATTTGTGGACGTGTCAGATGTTTTGGATAGTGTGCACTTTTATATCTTGTGCCAAGGGTGCACTAAGCAATAAGCTGCATATAAAATAATTTATTGTTCTTATTTTATATTTCAATACTTTTATACACTTTGGCTGTTTGGTTTCGGTAATGCTTACTGAAGTCACCAACGTTATCACAGGCAGTGTCCTTGAAAATATAAAGAATACTTAACTGCTGTTGACTACTACCTTGGGATCAGCAGGGGTTGTGGCAGTATGGCGTGTGCTTCCATCAAGCACTAAACTGTGGTGGCCGTACGTGAGTGGCAGTCCTCGGAAGAGGTTGCTGTTTAGCATGCTATTCAAACACCAGAGAGGTGGCTGAAAAGTGAACACTTCCATCTGATGAGAGTATGGATGTCTCTAATCTAATGAACCAGGGATAGAGTGAGGGAAGGAAATTGGTAGAAAAAAACAACGAGGGTGACTCAAAGTTTTCTCTCTATCCTCCAAATGTGTGTAATGTGTTAATGCTGCTGCCCTGAGATGATTGATGACTGATGACACTTCAAATGTTTTCAGTTGCTGATAAAAAGGCCTGAACTGCAGGCAGGCAAATTGAGTCTTTTACTATGAAGCCATGTTGTTTTAATAGCTGCAGTATGTGAGTTTAGGAATGTCTTGCTGACATATGCGTTGCCTGGATTTTGTCTGGGGCGAAGCATAAGATGCTCCAAAACATGTATACACCTTTGAGTACTGCTGCCTTGCACATGTGCAAGCTGCCAATTTCTGAACTGAACAAATTTCCACTTTGCCTCAATGCATTTTAAATGAACTTTGTCCCAAAGACAATACTAATATCTCTCGATTATTTTCACATATTTCCTCTTTTTCATATTTTTACGTTCAGGAAAATTATTCTGAAATCGTCAACGCTTTTTGTAGAAGCCGTTTTTTTAACCTCTTTTTACACTTAGTCATGTTACGGTCTACTTGCTAGTTCACCTTAGTAGTGGCATAATGTTTTCCAGCTTACTTTTCCAGCCATTTGTTGCCTAGTGCCAACTTTTTTGAGCCATGTTGCTACTGTCAAATTCAAAATCAGCTAATATATTTCTTGAAACAGTGAAATTTCTCAATTTAAACATTCAATATTTCTTTCCCATTTTTTTGTTGTGACTAAACTACAAGTTTAAGAGATATGGAAAACATTGCTTTCTGTTTTTATGGACATTTTACACCTTTCTCACAACTTTTTGTTCACATGGTTCAATTGCATTAAAGTTCCATTAAAGTCTTTATTGGTTTTTAACACGATCTCTGCCCAAATAGTGTGGTGTAGTCTAATGTAGTGCAGAGTAGTGTAGTGTTGGTCAGACTCTGCATCATCCAGTCACCTTCAACTGCTGCAAGCTTATGTGCTGGCCTTCACTCCCCCACAGTGCCAGATCATAGACTCTGCTACTACTGTCAGTTAGTCTTGTGCCAGCCCTTAGCAGCCCTGAGATTCTGCTAACCCTGTATAACCCTGCATTTCCTCCCTCCAGTTCCACCTCCAGCCGCATCCTTGTCCCTTTTCCACTGGCTAGCATAGCTCTTTTAGACATAGCCTAACTTCAGCCATAACTAATAAATTGTCTTGCTGCAGCAAATCGGTCTTGGTCTCTGTTCTACATTTGGGCTGTGTTAGTGTGGTCCTGATAAGAGCAAAAGAAATGATGAGGTAGAAGAGAGCAGGAGGTGACAGCAGCTGGCTCATTCAGGGCTCCGCATGGAGAAGGGGAATGAAAAGAGGTCAAAAAAACAAAGGGGAACAAGAGCATTTGAGATAAGATGCGAACGTGACTCCTCCTAATGACAGAATTATTACCCTGCTCCATCTGCCATTCAATCAAAACCACCCAATCTCTGCCATTCTCCAAACAGTGCCCGTTCCGTTAGGGACTCCCATCTGTACTCACCAAAAATAAGGATGTAATCAAATGCTCAAGGATAAAAACTCCTAATTTTGACTCTGATTGTGTCATATTCACAGTGTATGGAGCAATGCTGCTTTTGGCTGTGGTAAATTTGCTTTGTGCTTCTACATTAATGTGAGATGGAACATTTTTCTTGTGTCTGTTGTTTATGGATATCTTAAAGTGATCAGTAATTAATTTTTTCTGCCATGCTGCTGCCTCTCTTTCAACAACTTGCTAGTGAAAGTCATTAAAACCCCAATCGAGATGTAACATGTTGGGAGTCTGACATCCGAGACTTGTGCCAAGTCAACATGATGTGTGTGACTGGCTGTGTGTGTTAGTGTGTATGTGGCTTTTGTGTCCTTTGAAAGAAATCCTTTACATTTTTTTTTCCTTTTTAATACAATACCTTGGAATCAGTGTGTCCTTTTGATTATCTTTTGGCTACCTTTTGTTGTCTACACACCTGTCTCTTAATCTTTGATTTAAACAAGCTGTCAGGATGCCAGTGACACCCTGTTTCCTTGACTTTATTTTTTGTCCTTTTTCTGTCTGTTTTACCTCTTCTTTGCCTTCTTTTGTCTTCCTTTTCCATAAAATTGTACCACTGCTTTTTGCTCGGCTAAGCTGGATGAGGTCGGGGTGGGAGGTGGGGGGTGTATTTGAATGATTTGGTATGCAGCGACAGCACCATTCTGTTTCATTGCAGGAGCCTTCGCCTTATCTCCTTAATGGATTATGAGCAAGGGAACAAAAACAGAAGGAGGCAGAGTGAGAATGATTGAACTCCCTGCAAAGGGCCGGCAGGAAACGGACTGAAGCCAGATAAATAAAACACTCTGCCTGTATATTTCTTCTTCCCTTGAATCACAGATGTTATTAAGAAAGAGGACAATAGGAACAGCTTGTAGTGAAGAGTCATTTGAGCTTCTGTAGGCTTTGCCTTCTGATTTGTCTGCCTGCTGGTTGGTAGTGTAGATGTGTTTGTGAATAGACTAACAGCTAGCCACGCTTGACTATAAACACTTTTTCCCCCTGGTTTGTCTTCAAGAAAAAGCAGAAACCAAATGTTTAGAAAACTTTAGTTGTCAAGCACTGCAGTTAGTCACTCTTTGTGCTTAAAATTGTTACACAGACAACATTTGCTGTTCGTGCAAGCTGTCTCGGCTGAGATTAGTTCTGCTTTAAAGGTTGCTGCTCTTATTTGGTACTGCTACAGATCTGTGTTTTAGCACAATATTTAATTGCAAAGTTAGGTGAAAAATTGAATTGTGAGGAAAGGTTAATTGGAAACTCTAAATTGTCCATAGGTGTGAATGGTTGTCTGTCTATGTGTGTTAGCCCTTCGACAGACTGGCAACCTGTCCAGGGTGTACCCTGCCTGGAGGTGAAAAACTGTAATGGGACTGACTGATTACTATTTACATGTATGCTGGATATGATCTGTATTATAGACACTTTGAGGAAATCGTTCACGAGAATGTGCAGAATACCCGGGCATCATAGAATCTATAGATCCGATTACAGCGGCTCTCTTGGACTCTTGTTTGTTTGCCAAATGCTGATATTCAAACCACAGGTAATGTTTAACAGTTTAAGGCTGTTGCTCTCTGTTCCCTCGATCCTAAATGGTTATTTAGATTGAGCTGTTTGCGGATAACACCAAAAGTCTTATGCTTGAAGTGATATTGATCATGAAAAGACAGGTTGAGATGAAATGATTCGACCTTTTGGGTTTTCTAGTTCAACAGACGTAGTGCTGTTTGTATTCTGCGCAGCCTGGGGTTAAATCCAATTTGCTGTAGCTGTTTAGTGTATGTGGGAATAAACTCTGCTTGAGGCCATAGCATTCAGTCTTTTTAGTTTTATTTATCTGACTGACATGGTTTCCTTCCAAGAATCCTATCCACAAAATATGCTGCTGCAAGTGTGTAGTTGATGACCACTGTCAGCTGATAGGACGCTTACAACAGCTCTTTTCCTGTTTTTCCCCTTCTGTCATGCTTTTTCCCTAATAATCAGCAGTATGATATCCCAAACAGGTACTATATAGTGGCTAAATAGAAAAAAGAAATGTTGCTACATCTGCCACTGTAGGTGTTTTCACTGTGCATGCTAACACAATTTTGTATGGATGTTAAAATGTTTCAGTTGGTCACCATCTGTCCACCAATGTACAATTACTGATAATAATAATGCATATACTTTATACTTTGTCCATATACATTTATATTTCTCCTCTATAGTCTTTATTTTGCCTGGAAGGTTTCAGTCCATAACTGAAAAATACAAGCAACTGCTTCCTGAGTGAGACTCTTGTCCTGTTGCTAAACACCAACTCCATCGTCTTCGACTCTAGCTGGCAGCGATGTTTCTTGGTCTTCTCTGCAGCCTCGGTAAGGTTAGTGTAGTGAACTGCCTGCTGGAGGTTCTGGTTAGAGAAGTAGAAGAAGAACTACTGACATTAGCTGTAGTCCAAGATGATGGAGCTGGAGTATGTCTTGCTGTGGAAACCAACCTGGTCGACCTCAACAAGTAAAGTCGATGTGAAGGTCACTAGCCAATATATTCATCCAGTTGTAAAAACCATGAATTGTGAAACTACTTTTCCACATTTGTAACTTAATTTAGTTTAGAAAACAACCTTTGACAGGTGGACATTGTTCAGGTTGTTGCTTATTTTAAAGCCTGGAAGCACATTGTTGTTTTTATGTGGGGGAGTATTCTTTGGTTGTATTGTCAACAGTTTCTGTGTGTGTGTTTAAGGCATTGAATAATAATAAAGTATATCAAATTGATCTCTGTGAGTATTGATTTTGAAAGTTGGTTAATGTAAGATTTATATTAGCTACTAGCATCAACAGGAGCTCATTGTCTCTGTTTAATCTATTGAAATGCATGTTTGGCTAGACGTTTGCTTGGTAGCCTACAGCCAGCTTAATAACTCCTTCCAAATGGTGTTGTGATAATATCTACCCACATTAGGGTGCAGAGAACGTTTGATCCTGTAGCATGTTTCCAGATTTATCTTTCACCTCCTCTGTGTGGACCTTGCAAAGCTCTTTGTGTGTGTGTGTGAGTGTGTGTCTGGTTTGAGTACAGTTGGATATGAGATACCAGGTTCAAGCCTTTTCTGCCAAACAGTTCTCTGTGTGTTCCATAAGTATTCCAAAGGAAAAAAAAGCATTTGTGAGAGCAATAGCCTTCGGGGGTTGCGCCAAATAAAAATGCTTTTTTTTCTAACCCCCCCACCCCCCCAACACACCTCACTCAAGAAGTGTTTGCTTGTTTTTCGTTACTATTCGCTCTTTCTCTCTCTCTCTTTCTCTCTCTTTCTCGTTTTTTACCTTTGATTTGAACTCTGACATCCAAGTCTGCCCCAGGATGTCTGTCACAAACTGCAGTCCAACGTTGTGACAATGCTTTTTTTCTTCCCGTGCCTTTTATGACCTTCTTTTCTTCCTCTTTCTGTTCTTTTTTTCTGTTTTTTCCCTTTCAAGGTCTGGCGCACCTGACGTTAAACGACCAAGGTATGGGTTCATTCCTTTTTTATTTTGGTTCTGTTTTTTAGAGGAACTGAGTCAGCCCTCTTTGCCCCAAAACTACTGCTTTCTCTCACAGTTTCCTCCTCTGCTTTTTACCTTCCCTCTGTGCCATATCCCTCCATTTCCCCCAAAATCCTCCTCCTTGGCTTTTAATCTTTTGCATCATTCTCCCCTGTTGCTGCCCCTTCATGTCACATTTTACTTTTTTTTTTTTTTTACTTTTTTTATTTTTCCTCCTTTTTTTTTTTTTTAACTTTTCTTTTTTCTTTTTTTTTTTTTGTCTCTAAA
>VURO01016187.1:7831-28146 GCA_015108175.1 Pelvicachromis taeniatus
AACAAAAAGGGGCCCCCCCCCCCCCCCCCACAAAAAAAAGAAAAAAAAAACAGCAAAAAAACAAAGGAAAGTTTAGAATATTGTGTTGTACTGACACAATCTAAAAAATAGATTTTTGCATTTTTAAGCCTTGTCTCACGTATTCTTGATAGGTTATATCAATTGTAATTTTCTTCCACATTTTATTTACCCCTTAAAAGTATTGGTGGCATTGTAAACTGCTGGTTTGCTTTAACTAGAAAAATATTTGACATTACCAAATTATAACAGGTGCTGGAGATGGTCACTATTACATTTCATTATTGTTGTAAAAAGACATTAGTCTTGTATCAAATAAGTTACAAATTAAGCAATTTCCTATCAAAAACTACAAAATCAAGCGTGTTATCCTTACGCCCAATCGGCGTCTAGTTTGGTCGATTGATATCGTCCAATCCGCGGGACGAAAACCAATGACGTCAAGCCAATAGATTTTGGACAGAAACAAAGTGTTAGTGTGGAATGGAAGGAGCTAACCTGGCTACAAGCTAGTGGTCGGAACTAACAGACGTCTATAATCTTCAGCGACTAAAGAGTTATTTGAAAGGTGTGTATAAATATCACAAGTATTTCCTTTTTAACGGCATTGTGGGTTAGCATCATATTTGGTGTAGCGATATAACTCGTTACCGGAGGTTAGCAGTTAACTAGTCAGTTAGCAGGTAAGCTAACGACTGCAGTTGGTTGGAGAGTAAAGGGCTAACATGTTGATAAAAAAAAAACACCAAAGGTTTGTGAAAGTAAATGGTACTCTTCACTCAATGCTATTCACATATAGACAACGTTTAACATAAGTCGTTTATGAAGATATTTACCTTACAGACAACTGGCTAGGCAGTTTGTGCTAGCATAGGCCTCGTAGCACATATTTCGAAGGGATGGTCTCAGACAAACACAGAATGTGTTTGGAGTTAGTGCAGGCAAGTTATTTCGACACGATTAACGTGGCTGCAAGTAAGAATCTAGGCTGCTTTTTTGCGGCAAATATCCCGCTCCTTGTCTTACTGTGCTCCAAATAAGTGAATAAATAAGCAAAGTGAGAGAGACACCGGTTTTTGTGTAACAGTAGGTAAACCGGAGTCTTACTAATGACACCGATAAATGTTCTGTTCTGTTTAGGCACATAGCCAAAATTAATGTGTTCACCTACTGTGAACTGTAAACAGTGTGTTGTTTGTTTTGTTTTTAATTAATATACGTTGGGTTTTGCGATTTGGTATGATGTTTTCTTTTATGTGTGTATATATATATATATATAATAACAGATTCTTGTGCTTTCAGGTCGGCATCATGGGTGAACCACAGCAAGTCAGTGCTCTGCCTCCTCCACCGATGCAGTACATCAAAGAGTACACAGATGAAAACATCCGCAAGGGTCTGGCCCCTAAGCCACCTCCGCCCATTAGAGATAATTACATGATGTTTGGCAATCATTTCCAGTGTGATGACCTTATCATTCGGCCTCTGGAAAGCCAAGGCATTGAGAGGCTTCACCCTATGCAGTTTGACCACAAACGGGAGCTCAAGAAACTGAACATGTCCATTCTTGTGAACTTTTTGGACCTTCTGGACATCCTTATCAAGAGCCCTGGTAGTATAAAGCGTGAAGAGAAGCTGGAGGACATAAAGCTTCTGTTTGTCCATATGCACCATCTGATAAATGAGTACAGGCCACACCAAGCCAGGGAGACACTAAGGGTGATGATGGAGGTCCAGAAGAGACAGAGACTAGAGACAGCAGAGAGGTTCCAGAAACATCTGGAGAGGGTTGTGGAGATGATCCAGGGGTGCCTTGCATCCCTGCCTGATGACTTGCCTCAAGTGGAAGGTCAGAATGGGACAAAGAGTGCGCCTCCTGCAGCTACTGTTGGCTGTTCCTCTGGGCAGGCCACCAGGCTGAAAACAGAACCTATGGATATAGAGGAAGCAGCTACCAGCTGCATGGCAATGAGTCAGCAGGAGAAGAGCATCCCTACTTCAAGGAATGACAAATGGGACAAGGATGCTGCCATGTGCAGCATTATTGATGAACTAGCGTAGTTTTATATGATGATCTTTGTTTTTGTCTTTCCTTTGCTGAACTCTGTGTAAATATGACCCTTTCGTACATGGTATACAGAATATTTTTGGCTCCATTAGTCTTTACAATGACTGCATTCTGCTGTTGAATTATACTGTATATGCTTGTTACACATCACTGTTTTCATGGTTTCATGCACAAGAGTGATTTAGAGAGTGGACATGTTACACCTTTGGTTTTTGCCATACACATGAGAAAATGTGCGCTAGAATTATCAGCATTAAATCAAGTGTAACCAAACTGTACAACAGTGACGCTCAGGGTCTTCATTGCAGATGCTCGGTGACCTGTCTTCTGACTTGGGAAATTTCAAAACGCATCATCGATGAATGTTTCTTACTGTTAGCTTGAAATCGAGCTGGCGAGATAAAATGTTGGGTGCAATATCTTTGCTGTTTATGGCTTTCTCAGGTGCATCGGTTCTCAAAGTGTTTCTGGTGTGTTTAATTTAAACCCCCAAGTCCACAGTTTTTAGCCAACTACTAGAAAAAAAAAGAGAAAGGAATCCTAGTTGAATTTTACTTAGAGGCCACTTTAAGAAAGAAAAAAAAATCTACTCAAGCTTCACTTCACCTGGTTGAGTATACCGCACCAGTGTTTCCCTCCATGCAGGTAGTTTGAGAACTGAGCAAGAGAAACGCACAGTCATGCTCCTGTCCATGTGTTTCAGTTAATGTGACTGCATTCATTCACGTTTGTGCCGGTTTACTAGGTACCACGCGCAGTAAGGCTGATGCCTAAACCTTTACTTAGAAGTCACCAGTGTACTCATTCAATCACGAAACTTGAAACTTTGATAAATGTTGTCACATTAACAGAAAGGTGTGAATGTCAGAACGGGCCACGTGAGGGTGCTAGCTGTTTTCAGGGGTTCTGTTAAATGTTTTTATTTAAAATGTAGAAATTCTCACTAGTTCCCAGAATTGAAATATTAACACAGATCAGATGGGGGTGCTAAGTTTGCCTAATTGTAATAAACCCAATAAACAAATTTGCAGTCGGTGTGCAGTCATCTTGCAGAAACAGAGGGCTTTATTAAACTCATCAGAGCAGAGTCGCATAAAACCTCATGTAAACAGTGCAGTGCCTTTGTGTTTGCAAGGCATTATTTTTGTTACTGATTGTGTAAGATTATGTAATCTACCGAAAGTCGTAACACAAAAGTCATCATGTGTATAATGTAGAATAATTCTGACCCACCCCTTTTTTTAAAATAGGTTTTCATAAGCATACCTAACAGTGTAACCAGTTTTGTGTTGCCTTGCAGCTGATTGCTCTTACACAACTGTTAGGGGACAGAAATGCGAGCCTTTCAATTGGCTGCATGTAAAGCTATTGCAAATGCACATGTTTGGTTGTTGAAACTGAAAACACACCTCAGGCTGGTGATTGCAGGGCAAATTTCACTACTTGCGTTTCTGTGATGTTAGCTGAGGCCTGTATGTAACTTGCATAAGTTCAATAAATCAGTTCGCTATACACAAGATGTGTTTTGGCCCCGTTTTTTTTTTTATTTGAAAAGATTTAAAAAAGGTTGTTTCTCTGAGAATCCATCAAGGATTTTTGTTCTAATGTCTGTGCAAAAAGTGTGCTGTTTTTAAGCACCCAGGAGTCCTGATGTTTTCTCCGAGACAGCGGGCTAAAGAGGATGTGTGTTTGGCCAATTGCAAATTCCAGTTTTATTTCATTGATGTAGCGTAAATGATCTGCAGCACACTGCATTTTATGTAATGATGTAATTGCACAGACTTTATGCAAATTTTTAGCTGTGCATAGACTTTAAGCTGTGTTTGTGTTGACTTTTTTTTTAAATGTCAAACAGGATGGACAGAACCAGGTTATATGCACTGATCCTTTCACCGCACCCCCTCGGAAGTTATTACCCTCTGCTGGGATTCCCTGCTTTGAGGCAATGTAGTTTCCATAATCTTCTCCAACCTTGGATTTATCATATCCATTTTTCCCCCTACTCATACTATACCATCAACTCGTGCCCTGGGGTAGTTTAAATGTACAGATAAAAATAATAGGAAGCGTAGTCGAAGGAATTATGTTATGAAACTCGGCATCGGTGCGTTTCACAACAGGGTGGAAAGCCATTCAGTTCACCCAATCGGATAGCTCGCTGCAGCGTCACGTGATCTTTATTTATGTAACGCAATGGTGTTACACAGTAACCTAGCTTCGTGGCCGTGGAGAAGTAGGCTACACGGGTTAATAGCGGACTCGGATTACTAAAGAGAAATAACATTAATGTGCGGATTTACCAATCTCGGTCGTGCAGCGCGTCTGGACTTTTGGAGCGTCGAGGAAACCGGCGCATTGGACTGGGAGCCGAGAGTCTCTATTGAAAAGGGAAGATGGCATTTGTCCCAATACAAAGACTAAGTTAGGGCTGGAAACGAACAATGTCACTGAATGTTTTGAACACGAAAAGAAAATTTGCTAGGTGAGCGTATGAGGACTCAAATTTGCACCGGACGGAAAGCGGTGTGCTCGAGGCAGATGTGTGACACTATTATTAGTGCATCGCCTGCTGCCAGCATGTAATTTAAAGGGTCCTTGCAGTAACAATACCCCCAAACCGTCTATCTGCAGTGCTTTGACGAACAAAGCGACAGTTCTTACCGTGGGACACTGTACTAGTGACATAACCAGTTAAAAAAAAAAAAAATTACGATGGAGATGCTGGAGTGCCCCCTTTGCCTCTTTCTGATGTGCGAGCCGGTGACCGTGTCGTGCGGCCACACGTTCTGCCGGAGGTGCGTCGGGGGCTACCTGCCTTCTAAATGTCCGCTGTGCAAAGAGAGGCTAAAACAAAAGGAGGTGAAAAACACGAAGAACAACGTCCTGCTCATCGGCGTCGTGGAAAAGTGCTGGCCCGAAGAGAAGAGGATGAAGTGCCAAATTCAGGAGAAACTCAAAGCCACCGAGTTCGCGGAAGCGTTACGCATCGCAAACGAGGGGCTGAACTTAGGTAAGGGATACACGTGAGACGTCTTGACAAGTGCAGGGATACAGAAGAGTGTGTGTGTTTTATTTTTTTTAATTGTTTGTTTGATTTATAAATAGCATAAATAGGTTCCGTGGAATCAAATGACTAATTTTCCTCATTTTCTTCCACTTTTACGCACTGCACATACTCTTTGCTGGTGTCCAGTGATGGCGCAGCCCCCGTAAAAGCATTAGTCCTCATTAGGTTAATGGAGAATGGAAAAAAGATCAAACATATTAAACCATTTGATTGAAACAACAAAGTAATTTGTGATTTGTGCTGCATAAGCAAGATTCAATGGAAAGAAACATTTGTCTCATTCATCTGTATTACGCAGTCAAACGTTATGACATAAGGTAAGATGTTGATTGGACAAACGTATCTGGCACAGACTCAGTCGGTGTGTGTGTTGCTTCTTCTGTGCGCCTCTGCAGGAGGAGGGAAATTTAAAAGTGTTTTGTAATATTTTAACAATGGCAGCCTTGCAAGGTGTCATCTGTGCAACTGCTTACCTTCGGCGCCGTTTGCATGTGCGGTTGATCGGGTTTTTTTTCTTTTCTTTCTTTTTTTTCCTTTTTTGGTTCATGCAGTCGCAAGGAAGTAAAAGGGTCTGCTCCTGCCTTAGATGTGTCGATCAAGTCAGCAGGCGCCCAGGGGATCATGAGAGTGTTTGTGCTACGTGGAATCAGTTGAATTAACCTTCGTGTTCACCTCCTCTGCCAATCCAGTTAAATACTTCTACCTACCTTGCTCCAGCATTGCGGGCTCTTGTGTAACGAGCTCCCTGCACATTTGTAAACTAGTTTTTTTTCTTTCCTTTCCTTCTTTGGCTTTTCTTTTGATGATTGCACATGGCACCTGGTCATTTTCACTTGTTGTTTCATAGGAGCATTACCAAGGACTGACTTTGTATTTGCAAATGCCTGTGTGCGTGACCTTGCAGGTTCTTTTGTAATGACTAGTCAAACAGCTTTAGGTAAAAATGTTGCCAGGAACCGAGAATCGACACTAGTGTGTCAGCTGAAGCTAGAAGGTCTTGAATGGACTGGAGAAGGAAGTGGCTGTGCACATGATGTATTTATGAAGCAGAAGGTGCGGATACTGTCAGCACCAGGGGGGGTGGAGGGGCTTGATCAAATATTAATTATCTTTACGTAGCATGTCCATGCGTGTGTTATGTCAATGACTGAGAAGTGGCATTTAATTGGGTTGTTTGCTTTAGATGGTCAGTAGTGGTGTCAAAAGCATTTTTTTCCCCTTGATTAGTCACTTCATAAGTTCCTGGATTGATTTCCTCAGTGCTTCAGAAAGCAGAACTGCTCGTTATGTGGGCCTGTTATTACCTGATGCATGTTTCCTCATTTGGATGTTTAGATTGTTTTAATTTTGGCAACATCTCCACCCACCTTCATCCCTCACCTCTCTCACCTTTTCTCAATCCCTCTAGTCCCAGACGACCAGAGTTTGAAGGTGTTCAGGGCCGAAGCGAACTTGGGCCTGAGGCGTTTCTCCGACGCTCTGACGGACCTCGACTACCTCTGCTGCCTTCGCCCCAGCTGGACAGAGGTGAGAACGGAGCGGTGCCAGCCAGACACGCTGTGTCTTTTTTGTCTGTGTGGTTCTTTTGTCTGGACAACAAAAGCCGATCTGTTGTGGGGAACATTAACAGTGCCACATTTAAAGCATTTCACTGCACTCTGGTGTGGGAAAGTTTGCAGTATTTGAACCCGCCCCCACCACCACCATCGGCTTGGTTTTGTAACATGCATGTTATGGCACAACCATAACTGCAGGAAGAAGTTGTTACCTCATTTCATAATTTGCCTTAACATGTCGACCTGATACATTTGAAGCAATTTGCCCTGCTTTTATTGATGTTATGTCATTCGCAATGTTATGCAAACAGCTACTTATGTCATAATGTCATTTAATCACTCCGTGCCAGTGGGTGACTCACTGCTAATGTAGAAAACATACTGTACAGAGTCCTTCATTTTATTGTTTCTGCTTTTATATCTAAATTCAGACAAAGCTGAGGTTTTTGTACTCTGTCCTAGAAATGATTGAAACGCAGTTTCTAACAAGATGCTTACTCTGTGTGGCATTACCTTTGGCCCTCAGTAGCACAGTGAGGAATCTTGGAATCGTTTATGACCAGGATATGTCCTTCAACACACATGTTAAACAAGGACTGTCTTCATTCATTTGCACAATGTCTTTAAAATGAGAAACATCCAATCTCACCTCTCCTGAAAAACTAGTTCATGTATTTATTAATTCTAGGCTGGACTATTGTAATTGATGATGATGATGATGATGATGATTATTATTATTATTATTATTATTATTATTATTATTATTATTATTATTATCAGGTTGTTCTAAAAATTCCCTGGAAAGTCTTCAATTGATCCATAATTCTGCAGCTAGAGTACAGACAGGGACTAGAAATAGCATATTTCTCCCATATTAGCTTCTTTTCATTGCGTTAATTCATAATTAAATATAATTAATTAAATAATTCAATCCTTCTCCTCACTTACAGATGTTGAATAAATAGACCCCATCTTATCTTAACCCTGTCATGCATGAATTATGACAGCCTCAATCAGGATTTTTTCTTAAGTAGTTTTATTCATCTTTACTCATGAAAAAAAGATTTTTGAACTTCATTTTTTAAAAACATGTACTTTTTTTTACATGTCCACTTAGGTGGACAGCATACATTTTGACTTATGAATTGGGTATGGAGTGACACATCAGTGTCCAATGTAGTGGTTTATGTGCAAGTATACCATCAACACTGACACAAATACAAGAAAACAGCCTTTGAATTCCACTGTAGTGACCACTATGCATAAAAGGGTAAAGGGCCTCATAGCACCGTATCACCCCATTAGAGCTCTTTGCTCTCAGACTGCTGGCTTTCTTGTAGTTCCTAGGATATTTAAAAGTAGAATGGGAGGCTGAACCTTCAGCTTTCAGACCCGTCTTCTGTAGAACCAGCTCCCAGTTTGGATTTGGGAGACAGACCTGCGCTCTGCTTTTCAGATTAGGCTTAAAACTTTCCTTTTTAATAAAGCTGAATCAGCTGACCCTGAACCCTCCCGTAGTTAAACTGCAACAGGTCTAGGCTGGTGGGGCCTTCCAGTGATGTGTTGTTTCTTGACTCACTTTTTTCCCCCCACTCACTATGTGTTTATACATCACTCTGCATTTAATCATTAGTGATTAATAAACTCTTCCATCTCTCTTTGCTCTCTTCTTTTCCCCCTCACTCCTAACTGGTCACGGCAGGTGGCTGCCCCTTCCTGAGTTTGGTTCTGTTGGAGGTTTCTTCCTGTTGAAAGGGAGTTTTTCCTTTCCACTCTCGCCAAGTGCTTGTTTGATTGTTGCAGTTTCCTTCTAATATTGGGGTCATTACCTTACAATATAAAGCAGCACGTTGTTGTGATTTAGTTTAGTTATATTTATATAAATAAAACTGAATTGAACTGAATATCCAGAGATGTTATTTTACATGAAATGTCCTGTAATGCCATCATTTTCCAATTTGACTGACTATGCCTCTAGTGCAGAAAATAATTTGTAATTCTGCAACATACATCATGTAGACTTTTTGATGGTTACTGAAATGCTCTGGAGGTCTTTGCTTAAACAGACACCAATGTGCTGATTGCATCTTTCTGTTTGTGCAGGGCTCCTTTCATAAAGGGAATGTACTGTTGGAAATGGGTCAGCAGAAAGAAGCCCTCATCCACTTCCACCGTTGCCTAAAACTTCAAGCTGATTTTGTTCCCTCAAAGAGCCAAATTAAGAAGGTCTGTTAAACCTCCCGAGAACGCATCCGAGAGAAATGTAATGTAATTCAAGTTAAAGAGCATGTGTGATTCCTTATGTATAACAGGATGTAGCACAGACATAGAGACTGCTAAATGAAAGGCTGTAGTCATAGACGGTTAAAGCAGCACCTGGGATTGTATTTCTATCATTGTATCATAAAATATTTGTAGATAAATATGATTACTTAGTAATTTCAATAAAATACATTGAAATTTCATTTAATTAGACAGTCTACAGGGGCTTAGTATCAGGCTGTATTATAAAGTGTTACCAAAAATACTTAAAATTAGTGTTCACATCCTCATTTTAGCTTTATTTGCGTTTCTTCACTCAATTCCGTTTTCTCGCAGTGAAACCAAACTTCACTTTGAAGACAACCTTGAGGTATCATAGCACATTTTCTTTTTAAATTGATTTTATTATTACAATGGCAGATCCTGGAGGCAGAGGGAGTGGAAGTGCCGGAGGAGGTGCCCTGCATTTTGCAGGTGGTGTCCGAGTACCTAAAAGAGCCCTGTCCTATTACAACCCTCGGCGGCTCGCAGGGACCGGTTCATCCTGAAGGCCTCAAACATCCTCATGGAGATAAGGGAGAAGGAAAAGGAAGGAGAGATGCACATCAGGTAAACGTGTCATATATAGTTAGAAAATGCATTTTAAAGATTTAGAAGCAGAAAAAAACCCACGAGGACTGTCAGAATTTGCAAATAGATGGCCGCTGTCCTGGAATCCCCTCTGTTTTAAGATCCTCCCGTGAGGTGAGTGTGGGGAAGCTTATGCATCTAAAAATAAATCCTAACAGATAAAACCAAATATCTGCTTGCTCCAAGGTGAAGCATGACACGGGTACTGAATGCTGCCTCAGCCTCTGCCAAGCGGTTTCCTTCCTCCCCGCTGCTGACGAGGACGAAGAGATGACGACGAGGAAAGAAGGCTGGCACGGCAAGTGTAAGTCAACACATCGGTGCTCGCATTTATTATGATTTGACATCTTTAACATCGCCATGCCCAGTAGGAATCATTTTTGTCTTTTGCAACTGCAAACCGCTTTCTCGACTGCCCCCCACCCAGCAGATGGTTTGAAACTACACGATGATCGGGACTTGTTTTCCAAAAGGTTAAACACAGTGCAAATCTTTCAAAGGAATCTGTTTTTGTGTCTTTTCTCTTTCAGTCTTAGGTGAAAGTTATCACGAGAGAGAGAACAGCATGGTTGTTCTCACCGTGTCAGACTTTGAGTGCCCTCTCTGCATTAGGTGAGTGTGTTGGACTGCTCGCTGCAATCAATAATGCACCACTGTTTGTAACGGGGTCATATATCTGGCTGATCTCGCTTTTCTTGCTCTGTCTGGTCACTGTTTAGCATGCACGCCAACACTCGCCAGATTTAACAGCTAAATCATACATGGCATAAACAGCCTACTGTTATTTCTGTCCTCTAAAGGTTATTTTTTGAGCCAGTCACAACTCCTTGTGGGCACACATTCTGCAAAAACTGCATCGAGAGGAGTCTAGACCACAACCTCCGCTGTCCCCTCTGCAAACAGCCGCTGCAAGAGGTAACTAGACTGAGTGCATTTAAACCCAATGGGAAGAAGGCCAAACAGCTCCACTTTAAGTAAAACAGTACTTTTATTATTATAAAATCTTTGTTAATCTTTGCTATCACATTGTGGTCTTCAGGCACCAGATTTAGCTCAGGCACTCTGACATGAATCTTTTCAATGATCTACTTTTGTGACAATGTATGCAAAGATACTGGGCCTCATTTACTAATAGAAATGTTTTTGTCCTGTGCAAGAAAACTAAGCACACACAGACTCAATGTTGGATTTATGAAGCCTATTTGCTGCCCAATTTAGTTCTTAGTACTGTGCATGTGTCAGTGAATCTGAATCATTCTAAACCAGTGGGCTCTGGCTTGCTACCTGTTTATAATGAAACACATTTAAACCTGTACCATTCAAACAAAGGAAAGAGAAGGTCTGGCTGAAGACACTGAAGCAGTTGTGTCTAAAGAGGAAGGAAGAAAAGGCACACCTTTTCAAAGTGTTTCCACAGGTGTGATCATGCTTTAAAAGTGGGCTGAAATAAATAGTAATTTTGCTGAATATCATTTTATGATGATAAAACTAACAGTGGTATTCAAAAAATACTAACAGTCCATAAGAAAAAGACATGTAGAGGATATGCCACAGCTGGTTTGTCTGCCCAAAATGAAAAACTTGAGGGAGTTTGTGAACAACACTCATATCAGTCGCTGTATGTGGGACTGAGATATGATGCTGAAACTGAAGACATCCAGCATGGATGGTTTCCAACTAGGCAAAGTAAAATAACCAAATTGAACATTGAAATTGAAATTGAACAGCACTTTGCGTGGGTTTTTCGACAGTAGATGTGTATTTAATATACACTGGGACAAGACATGCACCCACAGCAATATATATTTATGAGCACACTGACACTCACATTAATGACAGAGCATAAAAGTGCAAAGTATAATTTTTAATGGATGCAGGGTTTTCTTTTTCTTTTTGTTTTTTTTTTGTTTGCAGTACTGTAGTATTTTTTCTTTCTTCTCATTTCCAGTACTTCAGAAACAGGAAGTACAACCCCACAGTTCTGCTCCAGGACATCATGATCCGACTTTTTGCCTCCCAGTTGGCTGAGAGGAAACAGGTCCACGATGCAGAGATGGCTGAACTGTCAAAGTAGGCGCTTCACAGTCTACACCTAATTATTGTCGCAACTTTAATAGTTTGTTTTGTCACAATATAGCCTGTTGTCCTTACAGTTGTGGTCTTTTCTCTTTCTTCCAGTCTCACTAAGGACATCCCTATATTTGTCTGCACTGTGGCCTACCCTGGAGTGCCCTGTCCACTGCATGTGTTTGAGCCCCGCTATCGGCTGATGATGCGCCGCTGCATGGAAACCGGCACCAAGAAGTTTGGCATGTGCAGCTATGAGCATGGCAGAGGGTATGCAACAAAATCTTTTACCTATTTCTATATGTAGCATCATCAAATTATGATGAGAACAATTCAACTCTATAGTCATTGCACATGTCACGAGTACAAGGCAACGAAATGTGCTCTCTGCATTTAACCCATTCACTCAGTGAAGCAGTGGGCAGCTAACTATCCAGCGCCTGGGAAACAGTGTGTAGGGACGGTACGGGTAGCTGTTGGGTGGATTCGAACCGTCAACCTCCGATCAAGGGGCGACCACTCTACCTACTGAGCCACCCCGCCCCATGGCCTATATGATTGCACGTGTATAGATATTTATGGTTATTTTCTCTAGACTGTCTGTGTGTAGACAGATTTTGGGTTTGACATTTTCCTGACTGTGAAGCTCACAACAGGCTAGATGGAACCTGATGGGAATGTCAGCAGGGCACCGCAAGTAGACAGCGCAGGGGCAAAGTTTAAATCACTGATCTGTGACCCTGAGGGGAGGGGAATAACAACATGGTCACAGATCTGCTGTGCATTTTCATCTCCTTCTGAAGATCAAGGGGGAAAGAAAAAATATCTGTAGTTCCTTGAGTGGCCACTGGACTCTTGGCCCCAAAAAGCAAGTCAGTATCCAGAGACCATAGACACTAATGTTACGCTTTAAAATGTGGAGTCCACAAGCTAATTTAAGCCATCTCATCCATCTGATATATATATATATATATACAGTCTGTGTTGGCTATACCATGTTCTCTCAGGGAGACAGCAGCCATGGTGGGACTTTGATGACCTTACTCAATTTGAAGTTATCCTCATCTTTGAGTCACAGGTTGACATGGTTTCCAGTTTCGTTCTTGTGTTCCTTCAAGCTAATAATGCCTTGAAAACACATGAAACAAAACTAGTTTATGTACATTACCGTCTCAAAACAAGCTTTACTCAACCCCCTCATATTCTTCCTGCGTGATTTTCTGATTATTGCGTTAAGATATATTTTTGTATGCAGATCCTAGAGACTGTTTTTTATCTTGTGTGTGTCAGATTCGCAGACTATGGCTGTATGCTGGAGATTCTCGATCTGGAGCTCTTGCCTGATGGACGGTCGTATGTGGAAACAATTGGTGGCAGCAGATTCAGGGTACTGAAACGAGGCCAAAGGGATGGTTACCACACTGCTGATATAGAGTACCTAGAGGACATAAAGGTGAGGGTTTCAGAGATTACAAACAGCATCATTTCTCTGTTTGTAATCTCTGACTGTTAATATCGTTGCCTCTTCTTTCTCGTAGGTTGATGGCAGTGAGTTGGAGCTTCTGCAGCGTCTGCACGACAGCGTATACCAGCAGGCCCAGGATTGGTACCAGCGCCTCGGTAGCCGCATCCGCGAGCAGATCAACAGACAATATGGCGCCATGCCGGATAAGGAGGACAACATTCAGGTTTGTAATAATAATGTTGAAGTTAATTTACTATAAATAACATGCGAAAACTACTGTTTACTTCACGTTGACTGAATCTTTGTTCCTCTGTTCCTCAGTCACATCACTCCTCTCTCTGTCACCGTCTTATACATAAAAAAAAAAAACTCCACCAACATGCTGATGGCTATAGTAAAAACACTTTGCAGTTTTGCCTCAGCACGTCATTAACCAGTGAGATGATGTAATTGCAGCTGCGTCCAACTTTATATTCAGACGTTGGTTTTGAGTCGTTTTCCTTTAAAGAAGTTCTTTTCTTTTATCTTTCAGTCTCTTTAAATGATTTTATGGTAATGGAAGATAGAATTAGCCAGAGTATTATTCAGTTACACTACATTTACAGCTCAATTAATGTATAACAGAACTGAGATCAGATATGGAACATATGCAAGATTTAAACCGATATCAGGCCTTCAATAGAAAAGAAAAAAATGGCTTACATCAGCTGAGAGAATTTAAGTTTAGAAGTTTAAAGCAAATCTTTTGATTAACGCTTTGATTAGCATCACTGGGTTATTGGACTGGTGTGGCACTTAATGTATTTTCATGATGTGAAACTTTCTCTTTTAGGCTTCGCCTAATGGTCCAGGATGGTGCTGGTGGCTGCTATCTGTCCTCCAGCTGGATCCTGCCTATCAGACCACCGTCCTGTCCCTAAACTCTCTCAAAGATCGCCTGGGACACCTCCGCCTTGTCCTTGAGTACTTCTCTCAGAGCTAGAACCTCTGGCACAGTGGTACCACGACCACAGCTAGCTGACACCAATATTACGCACAACACATTAAAAATGGAGTGAAATCAAACAAACGCACGCACAACACAATTTAATTTTCGAGGTTGGGTTTGGGACTATCCTGTATTGTTTTTAGGGACTGTACAC
Source organism: Pelvicachromis taeniatus (assembly GCA_015108175.1). Classification (NCBI taxonomy): domain Eukaryota; kingdom Metazoa; phylum Chordata; class Actinopteri; order Cichliformes; family Cichlidae; genus Pelvicachromis; species Pelvicachromis taeniatus. The sequence goes on from VURO01016187.1 coordinate 22,107, forward strand.
GAGTCACAGCTGAAGGCCAGATCACCTGGCCGCTAGCTTAAAACTTGTGATTTTTATCACACAATCCAGTTGGTCAGAGTCAGGTTTTTGCTGTTTTGAGTTTTTCATATATTTCTTACACCAGTGTGCACACACACACTGTACGTGCTGTACCAGTGAGAACTACAGGGTTGACCAAAGACTGATCTTCAATTGTGGGGAAATTGATAACATTGCAGAAAACTAACACTGGGTGTCACTGTTTTACTGCAGTTGTTCAGATAAAAAAATCATGCAATGGCATCAGCCCAACTGTTAAACATGCATATATGGTCTACTTCAGCCACACCTGTTGCATTCAGAAGGAAGAGAGCTTAAAGTAAGCATAAACAGAAATCTGCACTTAATTTGTAGAAATATTTTTGCAAGACTATGAACCTCCAAAGGCGAAAGTTCATGTGCCAAAATATTTTTTTGGGGAGGGAAATTCACAGCGATTGTCCTGTGCTACACAGCACATTTTGTAATGCCTGCATGTTAACTGCATCTACGCTATTGACTATGACTAAGTTTGTACTATTAAAGAATATTCTAAGATCCCTATTTAGCACTGGTGAATAAGCCAGTAATTTATACTCTCACATGGCAGCAACTGGAGTATCACTTTTTAAAGAATAAAAGCTGCTGTTTTTTTGTTTATTTTTTTTTAATCGAGTTGTAAAAAAGCATCAGTGAAATGATGGCATTGAGATAGCAGCAGGTTTGCGTTATGCTACCAACCTGCGATTATGCATGCTGATGGTCAAGCAGCAGCACAGCACTGCATGTACGTGTGTCAGGTGTAAATAACAAGTCCCTCTTGTCACATGCCATTTTTTTCACTTGGTGTTTTTTTTCTTTTTCTTGGTTTTTTTTTTTTTTTGAAGTAATCATGGTGTGTTGTCTGCACTGATAACAGTTACTGTAAAGTTTGACGTGCACTGCAAACGTTCTGTGCTGGGACAGCTGTAAAATCATTTGGTTATAACAGGAGTCTGTGTAGGCGGTGACACCGAACTCTGGCCCATCTAGCACCGAAGTCGCGGTGCCTTTGAGAGCCTGGGCTGACCCACCAGGAGACCTGCAAGTTAGTTTTTACATGGTGTTGACGATAACCTGGGTGATCTTTTATGGAAACAGCGCTACATTACGTGGAATGTTGAAGCTGTAAAGTAACAAAGAGCTAATTTACTAAACACTACAGGCTTAACTGGGTGATTTTATTTTTTTTTATTTGATACATGTGCCATTGATGTTTCTGTGTTAACGTCTTTGTAGAAATAGCTGGCCAACTTGTCACTGTGTTTATGTGTGTCTACATCATGGACACTGAAGCTCGGCCTTGATTGCTTTTATGCCTTTTGTATGGTGGGCAGCAAACTTTTTTTCTTCTAACATCTCTTGGCTAACATATCACTTTAAATAATAAGAATTAGACCAGCAACACACTTAACGGATACAGTTTGTATGACAAAGAGTCGAAACCCAGCTACCGAGACTGTTTAGATATAGCTTAGGCTCAAAAGAAAACGTCTGTTCTTCAATTTCACGTGCACAGTTGAGAGTTTTGAGGTAATCTGTAGATGAGAGTAGAATTAGAGACACAATGAATGTGTTACATCTACAAAAATAAAACAGGAAAGTCTCTTTCCTGCTTCCAAACAGTAAAGCTAACTCAAATCAGAAATTCCACATCCACAAAGGTGATTTTTTTTTTCACCTCCCTGACTCAATTTTAAAGACCAATACTTTTGCACAGTGAAATCATTTTGGTTTTCTGATGCTCACCTACAGTCCCTCACACCTCTTGCATATTTCTGTTGTTGTTTGAAGAGATTTCCATGAATAGAATAATAACCTGTGTGGATCACGGTCAGCTATCTGACGTTAGATTCAATTCACTTTTTTTTTCTTTTTACTGAACAACTCATCCCAGTCTAACTCTTTGTCATCTTAGTGTTTAGCTGGTGCCCATTCATCGGGTAGGTTCAAACCTTGCTAATGCATGTCCCCCCTTTTACACCCTGGCAGCTGTTCATTGACATCGGTGCTACCGGACTGTCAGAAAATGCCCACGAGCACGGTTAAACCAGTTTTCACTGAATCCACGCCGTCTCCGATGATGAACACGAGGCATAATCGGCGACCTGTTCTTGGCAGCGATTGCCCATGAGAATGAGCCGTACAGTTGTCTGCTCAGGAAAAAATAAAAAGGCTGTGAAAAGCACCATGGCGACTTGTTCCTGCTATGTGCTGCAGATCTTACAGGAAATGTTGGCCACTGTGGTTGGATGGTCAGTGGTCTGTGGGCTGCGTGTGAACTGAAGACATGCCTGTTTTAGTACCGCTCTGTTAGCAATGGGTGTATGCAAACCTGCCGAAAGCAAAAACAAGGTCCGCCTGACGACGGATTTGCTTTCAAATTCCAGCAAACCTTAAAGCCAAGAGCAGCAAAAGATCTTGATCTGAATATTGCTTACCTGCTTGCCCACCTCTCCACCCCCCCTTCCTTTCCTCTCCCCTCCCAGGTTTAACTTTTTAAATGTTGTTATAAATAAAAAAAGAAATTCTCACATTCTGCGTTATCTTCTTTTAATTTTGTGTCTGAATGATTTGAATGTCACGCTGCCAGCTTTTCTGGCTACATTTCACGCCAAATGGGAGCGCCAGGGTCTATTACAATTCACAGCATGACAGAAACTGACACATAGGAAGAATTGATGGGAGCAAAACATGCCTCACATACTGATAATAACACACTTTGGCAGGGAAACTGTTATAATTACTGAGGGAACTGTGAAGTGCTGCAGCTGCGGCAGTGTGAAAGGAGTCTATGATTTCCTCTAGTGGATAGAAATTTAAATTAGAAGAAGTTGAATGGGTATTCCCTGTGAATGTCCAATTGGAAGCTATTTCTAGATTAACTACACCAAGCTCTAAAGAAATTGCATGGGTTAGGATGACTCATAACCTTCAGGCATTTCTTTTTTTTAATTGTGCATGATTCAAAGTTGGTTATTTTCCATCCAAACCACATCTTATGTGTTGAATTTGAGGAAGTGACCGCAGCAGCACAATCAAAAATATGTTAACAAATGTTTATTGTTTTTTTTAATTTTACATAAACTGTAAACCTGCAATAGCCTAAATATATGTGATGAATCAAAGTTCCACCAGGGGGCAGTCTGTACCTGTTAAAGAATAAGGCATGGAGTCACACTTCATAAACGAGGAAGGCTTCACAAGACTGCTCTAGTATTTTATTTTTCTCATTATAATCTAAGTCTCAAACTGATCACGTCCCCAAAAATAGGGTCAACATGAGATTCTCCAATACAGAGGTGCTAATACAAGAAGATGACTGTAGATGTCTTTGAACAATAATAATAAGGGAGGGAAAAAAAAAGCAACTGTGCAGCAGAAGTGAGGTATATTTCCTGCCGACGTTCTCTGCATAGGAAACAGACAGATAAAAAGAGGTTTCACTGGCTTCACTGAGGTTCTGTAATGCAGCTCAGCGTCGACATCAAAGCCCATTACATTTGAAGAATGCCACAGCTTTTCTCTACTAAATTGATCCATCGGCTTGCGCTGACTCCCCGCTTGTGTATGACTGAGTAAGGATGACAGGCGTTTTGTAGGAGTTATCGCAAAGGGGAGAACTCGCTGTGGCTCTGTGCGTGTGTGCATTTGTGTGTGTGATCTATTATTTTTGCTGTTAAGAAAACCAAAATTTCTTGACAGAGATAAGAGAATCCTTATATATTATATATTGGTTAGATTATAATATATAAAAGTTGAAATTTTCTGTTAGGTAAGGGTCTCGGTGCAATGCAACAGATAGAGGTAAAGTTAACGTGCCGAGAAGCAATATTGATACAAACAAGTGTGTATGCGCACGACTCCTTAATAATTACCCTCCATGATTGTGGAACAACCCGCAGGGGCTTCTACTAAAATAGACATAGACATACAACAGCAGAAAAAGAGCAACAGAGGACGCTTGCATGCTTTTGTTGTCCTGGGAACAAAACCCAGCCTGGAAAACCAACATGTCAAGAGCAGGATTATCAATTAGGAAGTAGAGAAACTTTCTCTTTGAAGAGAAAAGCAGTTTTGTGTACCTTACCCAGCATGAAAGACAACACGCAGGGAGTTAATTCCTCCAGATATAAGTGCAGTGAATTGAAGCAGCTTGAAGGGGAGTGGGAGATGGAGGAAAAGGGCTCAAATTTGTGTGTGTGTGTGCGTTTTCTTGCTGTGAGATTAGTTTTTTGAGTGTGCGCACACGTGTGTGTGCGTACTCGTGCTCTCTTGTCGGGTTGAAGCTGATAAACCTAGCTTGTTTCTGTCTTTGTATAATCCTCTTGAGTGCCTACATGATGACAAACCCATGAGTACGCTGTTGTGTGTCAGTGGCTGCGAGAGCCAAGGTAAACATATTGGCTACCACACTCCCCCAAGGCACATATTAAATACTTTGGTGGAAAGAAACAAGATTTGAAAAAATAAAAGGGCAAGTGAGAGACAGACGGGAAAGGAGCATTGCGTCATAAGGCTAACCAGCCACAGTCTATTTTCTATGAGTCAAGACCTAATCTTGTGATTTGTGTGAAGAACAGGAGAATTTGACTTTGGCTGTTGTATGAATGGATGCTAACATGTCAAAAAAATAAAAATAAAGATGGATTAGATACCCCTCGGTGCCACTGAACATCTATAAGGAAACACCGGCTCAGATTGAATTGGTTTTATTGTTATGTGTTCTTTACATACTGCATACAAAACAAATGAAGCAGATTGGGATCACCTGCTGGCAGATGAAGGACAGGAGAAATAGGAAATGGTTGGGGCACAGCAGGAGACATGATGTCATGCAACTGGCTCACTGATTTGTAGAGCTAACCCCCACAGAGTCACACACCTGGCTGTGGGGCTGCTTTTGTACGGTCTCCGTGCACTGCGCGTTGCTGGTGTACAAGGACAAAGAAAAGGGAGAGCAGAATACAATAATAAGAGGTTGTTCTAGGGGACAGGCGGAATTAGTAGGAATGTGTTCGTTGTTGATTCTATACTGGCATTGTGTGAATAGATGTTCAGAATTGTGTTTGAGGGTCAAAGGCCAGCTGCTTGCTGGGAAGCTGGCTACGGTGTGTTTTGCCTATACCAGCATGAGCACGTCAGATGAAGTTTAGCCCAGCTTGACTACTCTGCAATGTGGATCTTTAAAATTCCTTAATTCTTTCCACATAAAGACTACATTTGATGAACTGTTGACCATAATATTCTATTAAAGCGATTAGAGCATGTTGTAGGTATTACAGGTACTGCGCTGAAGTAGTTTGTATCATATCTGTCTAATAGACTCCAATTTGTTCATGTAAATGGAGAGTCCTCTTTACACACTGAGGTTAATTATGGAGTCCCACAGGGTTCAGTGTTAGGACCAAATCTGTTTACATTATATATGCTTCCCTTAGGCAGTATCATCAGAAGGCGTAGCATAAACACACTAAATAGCTAAACTGCAGGAATGTCTTAGGCATAAAAATCTGGATGACCTCTACTTTTCTGCTTCTCAGATAAAACTGAGGTTACTGTACTCGGCCCTGAAAGTCTTAGAAATATGGTATCTAACCAGATTCTTACTCTGGATGGCATTACTTTGGCCTCCAGTAACACTGTGAGAAACCTTGAGTCATTTTTGACCAGGATATGTCCTTCAATGCACATATTAAACAAATATGTAGGACTGCTTTCTTCCATTTGCGCAATATCTCTAAAATTAGAAATATCCTGTCTCAGAGTGACGGTGAAAAAATAATTCAGGCATTTATTACTTCTAGGCTGGACTACTGTAATTCATTATTATCAGGATGTCCTAAAAACTCCCTGAAAAGCCTTCAGTTAATACAAAATGCTGCAGCAAGTGTCACAGTCCTCGTGCCTGCCCGGTCGGCTCGGTAAGGCTACATGTCTTGTTCTCCCTCTCTCTCCCCCCTTCCCTCTCTCTCTCCGGAGC
>VURO01016188.1:7576-37614 GCA_015108175.1 Pelvicachromis taeniatus
CCTTATGCGCACTCTCTCCTCAGCAGCATAGCCATTTTATTCTGCAAATGACTGCACCTGAAGTCAAGTGGAAAGGAGAAGGTCTGTTCACGTACTTGGATTGCATGGCTCAGTCTGCAGAGTCAGTAGTGCTTCACTTTTACCCCCGCAGGGTCAGTATCCTAGGGGCTATAAGGCTCAGCCCCATTCTCTTCCAACCTGGATAAAGTATGCTCGCAGTCAGCACTTTCTCCAGCAGCCTGGCACTCTGTTTATTTTTGCAAGACACAGAGCTGAATAGACTTTAATAAATACCGTGGCCTGAGAGTCAGGGAGCCATCTGAGCTTGTCACAACTTGTAACTTAGCTGGTGCACCAGTTCAGACCTGCTATTGGGTGTTCACTTAACGGATGAGTGAGTGCACAGCTCTCTTGTCCAAGCCCTTTGGAAACTGCACTGGTCAGGACAGTGCAGGGGAATCAGTGCTGCATTTACCAAAGCTTCACGTGTACAAGCAAATGCACTTACACCTATGCAGTGTTAAGATCCAGTGTTTTTATGTAGCACAACGTCGTCTGAAAGGATGCTTAAAAGAAATCAATCAGCAGTGCGCAGAGTGCTACATAAGAGCTATAACTTGTTGAAAGTAAAATCCTGCAATCCGGAAATCCATTTGTGGAGGATTTGTGTTTCCAAATATAGCTGGGTTACAGCCTGCTGTTGTTTGAATGGATTGAGATTCACCTGTAAAAAGGAGGACAAAAGAAAAAGGGCCCCAAACTAGATAAAAAAATGAGGAAAGAGTGGAAATAACTTTGTGTTTCCTTCATTCACCAGCGAGAGAAATATTTCAATATAGATTTTGGTAAATACTCTTGCTTTTCCACAGACAGATGAGAAGATTTATCCAGCTCTTACATCCACAGACTAACATGGTGGGAAACATCGAGCCTGGCTGCCACAACAGGTCAATTTTAATCAGAATTTTGTTTTTCCTTCCTGAATCTGTGCAAAAACGTCAGTGTAAAAAACATTTTCGGCTTTCTTGGTGTGGCGTGGTGGACTTCTTCTTGCCTGTGAGCTGGAAATCTCTTCTTTGAAAAAAAAAAAAAACTTGGCACACAAAACACATAAAATACAATTTTTTTTGTTGTTTTTATACTTTGAAATATACTCTTACAGAAAGCTATGCTAACTGCTCACCATAACTATGTTTGTCATAAATACATGATCTGAATATTTGTAAGAAAGCGCAAAGAGTACTTATCAAACTGTGATGAGGTTTTAAAATGTTACTGCTGCAATATCAGAGAATTGAAAATGTCGTTTGCAATCAGTTATCGTTATCTGGAAATCAATGTTGACCAGGTGCACCTCATTATGGGCAGTGGTTTTTGCTCTTAATTATTCATGGAAAAGTATTGAATTGACACTAGCAGCACTGAACTGACTGAAGTACAGAGGGAAAAAACCTACAGTGAGCCAAGTTATACTTGTAATGTGGTCTATAAAGGCTAGTGTTGTTGGAATACAGATGATGAGAAAGTGAATGGAAACGGAGAATGAAAGCGTAGCTGAGTGCCTTTGATACATGAAACAACATTAAGTAAAGAGGTTGTGGCTGTTTAGTTTAGTGCTGGATAGGCCGATCATTTCAAGTCAAGCTCTGTTGCTGCTATTGACTTCTCTTTTTCTTGTCAGTGGTTTTTAGGGTTTAAATCGGAGTTGCTGAAAATTCCACAGTGGTTTCATCCGGTGTTAATCTTTAGAGATTTGCATTAGTGTCCAGAGACACCTTTGATCTTTCTAAAGACTTTGATTGGATGTGTGAACGAGGGGGCCACTTTCCCATCATAGATCTGTTGGATTAAAGGAGGGGTGGAGGGGTTATTTATAATTTTGGAAGTTGTTTTCAGGTCAGTGCAGGCTTTCAGAAGCAATCAGACAAACACATTTCAGTGGCAGTGGCGCAGAGAAAGAGAAAAGGGGTGGGCGCCCTGGGTACGATTTCAAACTCAGTGAACTTATGACGACAGCGCTCGCCGTTTCAGTGGTTCGTCTCTGTAAACTGAGGTGGGTTTAATGAACATCTGAGGGGACTGGGACAAGACTGGTAGAACTAGGGGAAAACCCTAACAGAACAAAGGTGTTTTATGCAAACGAAAGTCTGAAAAGCCTGAAAGCTTGAACATGCGCATCGGAAAACCGGTGAAACAATTGTCCGTCTAAAACAAGCTCTCAACGAAGGTATTTTTGACTGTAGACTACATGTTGCAACCATGGATTTTCACTTTCTCTGTTATGAAACCCATTGTTTAGAGCAATCATTAACAACAGAGCCTCTTTGCTGAGTCAAATCCACCGGGCTTTACTGACAGCTGGTTTCTGCTCCCTCTTCTATCCACGCTTCACCTTTCAGGAGAAATCAAAGCTCGTAAACATTGTCTCAGTGATGCCTGAAACAAGTTTCCATGCCACATTAATGTCCGCAGCAGCGAGAGCAAGTCTCTCGTCGAACAGCTGCCGCCCCGTCTGCCTGGCAGCAATGCCGGGTTAGATTTGCCATTAATTTGTTGCACCTGACAGTCGACTCTGCTGGGTACCCTCCATCTACACCACTTTGCCGCTTTGTGCCTAGAAGGGACATATCTTGCCCTTGTGAGAATAAGCCTGAAATATGGTTAGGGAGAGAATGGTATAAAATAAAAGCCCCAGGCTGTTACATTTCATGTGTATCTAGGCCAGGGCAAAAAATTTGGTAGTTAGAAGTTAGAACTGCCTATGCAATAAACAGGCTGTGCCTACTTTTACAAAAGTAGGACTAAAGTCATGGCCTTCTCTAATAAGACCAAATTAAAGTGTCTTTAAGGCCAGATACAGTCTGAAGGGCTTTCAGCATCATTGATTTCTTAAGTTTGAGGTCAATACAGTATTGGGTGGTATTCTTTACATGCTGACCAACTGATTTGGATGTTTTTTAGCCTATTGATGCTAATAATGGCCATTATCAGGTATAATCAGTCCATCAGATTTGGCAAGTAAGTAGTCTGCATAACAGGCCAGGAGGCTCAGTAGGAACTTATGATCTGTGTTAATCACTGATAAACAGGAAGCATGCTGTTGTAACAGCATGCTTAAAAAAAAAAGCGTATTTGAACCCAAAGTATGATCCTTTTCATAAACCTAACCAAGTAGATTTAGTGTTTAAACCAAGTCAAACTGCAAACATTTTTGTTTTAAATCCACTCGTGTTTCACCAATAATGGTCACAGGACTTAACCCAGGGCGTCATGCAGACTTTTGATGCTGTTTTAAAGCAAACACTCCACCCATTATTTCCATTCAGGGAAGCCGAGTCACCACAGAATGAGGCGATAAAAGGCTCATAAGTGTTGATAAAAGATGGAGGAGGATGCCTACTCACCTAATAACAGCTATTCAATTCTGTTCAATAAGTGGACTTAGGATATCTTCTCTTTTTACAATGTGATAAAATACTGAAAAATAACCACAATGAGAAGAGTCCAAATATATTTGGTGAAACTGGAACCAGACTGTGGTAGTTGGGTAAGAAATCAATAGTCTGATAGTTTTTTCCAAAATCCTACATATAAGAGAAAAATAAGCAGAACATTACAATAGTCATTGAACTCATAACAACAAATAAGACAAGTGCATGACTAACCAATCAAGTGCCATATACAGTGATGAATTTTTTAACATAAAACTTTTTTTTTTAAGCAAATATGTAATTACTGTGAAAAAGAACTATGGAATTTACTGTTACTCTGATATATCTTGTCTTGACTTTAAAATTGGCAGTGCTATGCCATGATATATTTCATTACCTGCAATGACATTCAGCTCAGTTTCAGGCCACTGCGAACAGATGGAGACAAACATAAAGCCATGAAGGAAAAGATCAAATCCGAACTTGACATTATTGAGAAAAATCACGCTCTAGTCCATCCTCTTCATTAATGGATGGATGTATATATGGATGTATATTTTATTATTGATGAGGTTGACATTCAACTCGGTAATGGAAGCTGTGGCGAGTTTGCAGAAGTTAAAAGCATAACGTGAGCTTGTGACTAATAGCGTTGAACGCTTAAAATCAATGCTATTGTCCCATCGAGTGAAGCACTTAACTCCACCCTCTGATTTATTATACTGTACCGGTATTATCATAATCATAAGGAAAGAAATCTGCAAACAGCCATTACCATGCACATGAGTAGCAGAGGCGAGAGCATGCAGTGGCCTTGGCTTGCAAATGGACAATAACATTTGACAAAGAGCTGCAATAAATGAGCTGTGAAGGCCGGGCCCCTTACCTGTCAACATGTGACACTTAAAATAGTAATTTGTCCCTCTCGGGGGTTGTACATTCAAGGTATTGAATTTCCCTTTAGATCCAAGATTATTCAGCTATCACCTAGAAAAAAAGCAATACCCTTTTAAAGACAGCTTCATGTCAATCCAGAAACTACAGTTTGGAACTTGAATGCAGCAGAAGCAAATTTATTAAGTCACAGTTCCTACACATGACACAAATTAGTCTTTTTGTGCACCCTGCATGTTTATATAAGACCCCTGTATGTCAGGATTTGTCAGATTGTAATAAAGATCTACCGCAAGATACGCGGTGAATAACATTTCATAGCTGTCATCATCATATGGCTCATAATGCCTTCATCTTTTATGCATTTTTTCCCCCTTAAAACAACATAACGTCCATGAACAGGGCCTCTTTTGTCGTCTGTGAATGTCAACATCCCTGTTATCCCATCAGTTCCCTCTGCCTGAAACCTTAAACCGCCAAACACCTGTTCTTTTGTGTGAGCTGGCATTTTACAGCAGGGTTTCTCAGACATGCAGCGAAGCCTCTCCTCTCACTCGCTCACTCAGCCCTCTTATTTAGTTCGTACCGACCTCTCTCTCTCTTTCTCTCTCTCTACTTTCCTTTTACATGTCGTCAGCCCTTCTCCCCCTTCATACTCTGTTCCCTTCCTTTTACTTGCTATTGTCAAGTCTCTCTCTCCACACTCCTATGTCTCCTGCTCCATTTACCACATCACCTTTTTCCCTTCCCATCTCTCCATCTCTTTTAGATCCCCCTTCTCCCTCTCAATACACCACTCACTTTCTCGATCTGTTTCCCTCTTCTCATCTCCCATGTCAGTAGACTTTTTCCCCCTTTTCTCTTTGACTCTTCCCCATCTTTTGGACTCACTTTGGCACTCTCATCATCTCACATATTTGTGACTGCCTGTCTTTTTCTTCCTTCCCCTTCATGTCTTTTCTATTCTTGGTTTCTCTTTAAAAGTAATCTGTCTTCAACTGCTTTTCATTTACACAATGAGCCTAAAAGTACTTACTTGCCATCCAATTCCAAAATCATGATCATTACAGTAATATTCAGCATTAAGAGCCTCTCGGCTTGGAAAGGCTTTCAGTTGGATTTTGGGAACTGTTTGCAGGGATTTCCTCCCATTTCACCACAAGAGCACTGGTGAAGCTGGTCTCTGATGACAGGAGATAAGGCCTTGCATGCAGTCGGTATTCCAGTTCGTCCAAGTTGCTACATGTTGTTGAGGTCAGGGCTTTGTGTGGGCCAGTGAAATTCTTCCACGGCGAGCCTGAAAACCTATACCTTTTGCGTGGCATTGTTGAAACATTAAAGTCTTTCCCTAAATTGAGGGTGAAAAAAAGATGGCTAAGAATATGTTTTAGGATTAAGATTGATCCACGTGCTTCCACAAAAAATAAAACATAGCCCCTGATCCCCTGACTGCTGTGTGGTGTGTGGTTAGATGTAAAATGCGGTTTTACATCTTTTATACTGTATACTATTTATACTATTTTCACAGCTTCTTCATAGTTGTAGTTGTGCAAGACTCAAGTAAACCAAATGAAACATGCGTCTGTGCATATGTGCACTAATAATATATATTAACAATTCCTTGAAAGCATCTGTTGGATGTTTGTCTTATTTTGAGTCTAGCTTCGGTCCTGAATCTACAGTTAATAACAGGTGAGCAGAAATAACCACAGAGAGGGGCTGATGAAGACCTCCAGGCGTCGGGCTCTACTGCGGTTTGAGAAAACCAGGGTACCCTCAGTTTGTCATTACAGTAGAGATTTTCACATTAGGAAAAAAAAAAGTATAAATTAAATGTCACCAGCATGGCTTTGGTGGTTGTGATTGCTCGCACATCAGTCTCAGTATTCATACTCATTATGAAAATGGCAAATGTGTGCCTGTGTATCTCTTTAAAACTTCATCTTTTTTTAAAAATAGCTATTACTGGTACTGCTGTCTCTTTCCTGTGATTACCTTTCTTCACTTCCTTTCTTTCCTCTTACAGCAATATACCCATCTTCTCTTCCTCTTTGTCCCTCTTTCTGGCACTAACACTTCATGTCTGCCAACCACTCTTTCTCTTACTCTCCAACGAGCCTTCATTTTGGTTGTATGGAAGATGAGGTAAAAAGAAAAAAAAAAAAAGCCCTCTAACCCTTCCCTCATCTCATTTCTTTTTTGAAAGCTAGTCTTTGTGGAGCTGCCGGGAGCAGCTCCAGTGTCTCCAACCGCAGCCAAGGCTCTTTTCATCGGGAGAGGTTTGAAATCTAACTGACCCTATTCATGCACTGCCAGGCCTTCGCTTGTGCTCATGCTACATAATACGAGGCAATGCAGCGACTGGGGAATGTGAGTTATTCAGTGAAGGGGGAGACAACAGCAGAAGAGCACAGAGGGAGTCTGGATCAAATCAACAGGAGGCAATTTAAAATGGTAAAATTTACATGCACTCTGTAAGACTTTATTCCCCCTTAGGGATTAACCTCAGCACTATAATGTAGTTTGAAGGTTTGACCTCGGTTCACTTTAAAATTCACAAATATTTTTTTCCTTTTGGCCTAATCATTTATTGGTCATGCTGTTGTCTTTTTCTTCTGTACTTCCCAGAGATTCCCTTTCAGTCAGACAGTGAGTCCAGTACTGGAGCGCTTTGCTCTCTCTTCATATATTTATTTTTCTGTGGGAGACACTTCTCTTAATCTGTTGAGACACGATAGTGATCACTGCTCACATTAAATTTGCAGTTGTTCAAGTGTTTATGTTGTATTTCAAACTAATCACAGCTCTGTAAACCAGAAAAAACGTGCACCACAATCCTCACCCCTTTCCTCGTGACTGTATTAAGAGGCAAACTTGCTCAACTCCAGCAAACCAGAAAACTTTGAAGTACCTCTCACATTTAGAGCACTCGCCTCCTCTCCACTTTCCTCTTTATTTGCCACCCCCCACCCCCCCAGTGCTACAAGTTCTGATAACAACATAATCACATATCAGAATAAACTGAGCCTGAACAGTTGATACAAAGCAAAATGGATCCAGGATGCTTTGTGTTGCTTAAAAATTCTGACCACTTTATGTTGCAGCATATATTAAGACTCAGACAGTGTTTTTCCAGTTTTCTATGGTCCACTTTCGTTGAGCCTGCACAAATTGTAGCCTCGGTTTGCTGTTCTAAACTGACAGGAATGGCAGCCTGCTTCTGTCACTGTAGACCATTTACTTGAAGATTTCTCAAGAGTGGTTATTTGAGTTACTTTTGCCTTAATATCAGCTTACTATCAGCTCACAGCAGTCTGACAATTCTTCCCTGACCTTTGGCATAAGCAAAGCATTTTCCGACAGAGAGCTGCTACCATCCTCTGTAAACCCTCGGGGTGGCTGTGCCGTAAAAATCCCAGTAGATCAGCAGTTTCTGAAATACTCAGATCAGTCTGTCTGACACGAACAACCATGCCACGTTCTTGAATCACGCTGACTGGCTGACATGTGATTGGCTAATTCAATATTTGCATTATGAAGCAGGTGTACTATATTTTATTTTATTTATTTTTTTATTTTATTTATTTTTGCTAAGCAGAGAAACTACTCCACTTGCTTGAGTGGCATTCAGATACAGCATCTTAACATGATTTGCTAATTTATTTTCTCATGTTGGAATACAACTGGTGCAGGGGACTTGTCATCCTGACAGGTGTTTTAGGTAACCTTTAGCAAGCAACAAGCACAGTGAATGCAATGTGTGCAGATCTTAACCTATTTTTCACTACACATATATCTATCTTAATGCTTTATATCTTGACATAATGAGTCTGGTTAAAATTTGATTTGTAAATTTGCAGGAAGGAGGATGAACTTTGCTCACTATATCATAATTTGGCTTTTACACATCATGTGTTGCACCAAATTTGGGGATTTGGTTGCAGTTTTCCATGCAAAACCTTCTCAAATTTACTCAAACTTTTTAAATAAGTTTTGATTCAGTGATTTTGTGCTAAACTGTTTAAAACAGCATCTAAAAGCTTTATAAGGTTTGTTCTAAATTGAATTGTTGTGAGATATGAAAAACAACCATTTTCGACCAAAAAGAAACAAAACAGGATGGATTATTGCTCTTAATGTTCAAGACAAGTCTTCATCTCAATGAAAGATAGCGCAGCTCTCTTGTGCAACAACAAAGCCTACTTGAAATTGAACTCTTCAATCATGAAGCATCAAAGAGCTTTACCAAAGAGCTGAAAATGATTATGTTAATCAGCACTGATCCTATCGAAAAAAACAAGCGTATACAGCAAAACCTCTTTTCAACCCAAACGCCAACCTTTATCTCAACTTGAAGAACAAATACACTTTCTCTACACCTTCTGAGGTTTTCAATGAGAACGAGACAAGATTTTATTTAACAATTACTTACATTTGATAAAACACAAATATTTTCTTTAACCTCCTAAGACCTGAACCCGTTCAGGGCATGCATTTTTAATTTCTCTTTGCTATCTGGGCTGATTGGGACCTGATCAATGTAAAAACAAAGAATTACCAGATTTTTTTTAAAATGTGATTTTTATTTCTGAGAAAAATGAGATCCACATATAAGGACATTCTTTTGGAATTTCGATTGAACAGTGGCAGTATAATGTCCTCGTAAGACAATATCAGGTCCTTGTAGAGCAAAATGCTGTATTTTGGTTTAAACAACCCAAAATGTGATGTCCACATATGTGAATGCCAGGTCCTAGGAGGTTAAGGAAGTTTAGTCAATCACTCTGACTTGGAATGACTGAAAGTCAGCAGCTTCTCCGATGGCCAGCAGGGGTTGATGACTCTAACTGCAGGTTTATTTAAAGGTTTATATAAAAATCTCCCTTCATTTATGACCTCAATAACATTTTTCTAATGGGTTTATGGTCCTGTTTGTAATTTTAGATCTTTTTAAATTTACACTGAATTTGTGACCATTATGCTCTGTAAGAAATATTTTAGGGCAACTTTGCTACCATTGAGGAATAAATAACCACTGAATAAAATGTCACATGCAGTTTTTATTTGTGAAGTATGTTTTGAAAGTTAGTCACGTGCCATATGCTGAGCTCAAGGCTTTTAAACAACTCCCCACAAACCAACTGATGATGCTGCTGTATCCTCGAGTTTAAATCTTGGTATTAGCATTAATATTAATATTAATAATCTACCTCTGTTTGGTCCTTTAAAGCTTCATTTTTGGTATTGTGCTGTGAAGAGTGAACATATTTGGATTTTGGAAAGTTGGTGGGAAAAGAAAAGAAAAGTAAACATGGCACAAGTTGCATGTTACATGGGTGCATTTTGCAACGTTTGGCCTGTTAATAAATAAACAATTAAATCATTATTAACTATTGCATGCAGTCCTACCACTCATTCTAGATCCACCTCAGCTGAGTAATGAAAATGAAACCTGAATCTAAAAATAAAATAAATCATTAAACGATTAACCAAGTGTTAAGAAAGACCCATGGGTACAGTAAGCTTTGCCGTCTTTCATTTATTATTTTTTTTATGTTGACTCAAAACAGAATTTGGCGAAATTATAAGAACTCGTCACAGAGATCGAATACGCAGTCTTTCTGTTGCTGGACTGCTCTCTCACACAAGGCCAGAAGGTTTGTGAGTAGATGTGCAAAATGTGCTTGTGTAAATACAGACAAGCCTAATGGTCTGTGTGTTTAAACTCTTCAATGGGACAACAGTGGGGCTTTGGCAGATCATAATGGGAACACCAATGTGTGAAATATGTTATGCAAAGACAGCAGGCAAGTGATGTAGCAAAGGGCCACCGTTTGGCACTAAGTCGAGAGAGTCAGCAATAAACGGGGGCTAAAGTAAACAAACTGCTGACATTCAGTCTTGGCCACCACAAGAGGCGCCTTCCAAAGCCAGCCAAGTGAGACAAATTATGGGGAGAGTATACGCTGTCGCTCCCCAGTCACCAAGCAGCAGTGACTGGTGACTAAAAGATTTTTCAGGCGACATGGTTATTACTTTATATATATAAAACTATAGCTTTATTAACACATTAAAAGTTTGGTTTCGCAGTATTTTGTGACTATATAATCATCCCCTCTCTGCTTGTTAATTGTGATTGCATTGTGGGAAAAGTAAAAAAACGAAAAACATTGTCCTTTTTTCAGCGAAAGGTACAATATTTATTCCATACAAACTGAGGAACTTGTGTCTTTTAAAGCCTGCTGTGCATACAGCAGAAGCAGAATCAAATGTACACGTTTGTTGTGGGTCGTAGTTGTTCATCCGGCGCATGGGCTATAAAGAGAGTATATATCATAAATAATGCCCCATGCTGTTAATTTAGTAGACATTTTAATCTTGTTGGGGTGTTTTGTCTGTATAATTTCAAATGCAGCAAACCACCAGATGGACATAAATATTCACAAATAAAAAAAAACAAAACTGAAGTGGTGTTTATATATTTTGTGAAAAGGTGAATAATTACCTTGAGAGCTTGGTCACTTGGTGTTCTTGATCCCCTTTAATCTCTCAAACAAATGTCGTTATTTCTGGCAGCAGAAAAATCGCGTGGGCCTCGACAATTCCATCACTGCTAACAAAACAGTAGGTACGCTGACTCTTCCAGCCAATCATTGCACTGACAACAATCACTGAAATGGGAACATAATTAAAAATCCAATTATTCATGCAGCTCTGGACCAAAAACAGTGAAAACTGTGGGCTGACCTTCAAAATACAATTTTCTCTCTGCCCTTTAACTATAAAAAAGGGGGGAAAAAATACCTAAATATTTTTTCTTCTTTTCAAATTAATTATAGAGGTAGATTGAATACTTATCTCAGGGCACATACAAAGAGTCATTTGGGGAGAGTGCTTTGTGACCAATCAGTCAGTTCAATTATGAACAGCAATTTAGCGATTAGGTTATAACCGGCAGCTGCTTGTACCTTGATGCGGGCGATAGCATAAATAAGTTAGGATAAATGCTTAAAAATAGCAACCATTTCCAACAAAATCTATTATGTCGTCTTCCGCTTCATAACATCTTTATAGTGTCGTTTATTTTTAACCATCATTCACTTTAGAACAAATTAAAAATCTATCCATTTGTTTTATCAAATTCTTCAAGAACACATAGCTCTCCGCTACATTTAAAACACATTGTATGAGGGTTTCTTTGTTTTGAATCCACTACCAGCAGCAGCATAGTTATTGTGTCAGTCTATCTGAACAACAG
The DNA here is from genome assembly GCA_015108175.1 of Pelvicachromis taeniatus. Taxonomy (NCBI): domain Eukaryota; kingdom Metazoa; phylum Chordata; class Actinopteri; order Cichliformes; family Cichlidae; genus Pelvicachromis; species Pelvicachromis taeniatus. The sequence continues at coordinate 19,160 of VURO01016188.1, forward strand.
AAATGAGTGTAACTCCACCTTTCCCTGACATCGACATATGGGCCCTGTCATGATCCTGTTTCCAGCATGAGCCTAACTCCTGGGCTACTAATGCACACACACACCATTTATGCCCGGCATACATGCCTGGACAAACTCATCCGAACACATTCAGCTACAATAGTGTCACGCCTGGATTGGCTCTGTGAGCACTGTCACGGCCTGTTGAGCACGCAGAGGGGTTGTGGGTGGCAAGAGCTGTGAAATAACAGGGTGGGGGACTTTCTGCAGTGTGTTGACTCTCTGTCTTACACTGTAAAATGAACCAGTCTGCTGACTACGATAAGCGGTTGTGATCAAAAATTATACCGATTAAAAGTAGGGATGATAATTTGTCATGACTGCACAGATCTAGATGGCAATTTGTGTATCAGGCCCTTTTTATTGTCTGCTTCTTCCTGTGGGCAGGAGATAAGGACTAGTCAGTCCTGGAAACCAAATTATTGTGCATGTCTGCTGAACTCAAGAATCATCCCTTTTATGTTAAAAAAAAGAAGAAAAAAAAGGAGACCACCCCCTTATCCAGTGGACACTTCAGAAAAGCAAACAATCAGGTTCAGGAAAAGCAGCAGTATTGTTGCAACCCCACATTTCCCATAAGAGCCCTCCTCCTGCCCTTCTTCTAGAGTTTGAAACCAAACCTGAATGAAAGCTGAACAAAGAGCAGCTGTCAGAGGTATAGATGTACTGGATTAAGCAGAGAAATGAAGACCTGTTGTAGAGTTCAGCCAAATAGACTCCCTGGATCTAAGAGGCAGTGGCAAGGAGCCACATTTCTTTCATGACAGTCTTTTAATGAGCTCTAATTAAATATCTGCGGGCTCAGCAGTTGTCCAGGGGTAAGTGGTGGATCGCTGGCCACCTAAGAAGGAGTAAGACGAAAAGGAAGAAATAAACTCTAAAGAAATAACTTGCTCTAACCCTGCAGTCTTTCATTTGTATGTTATAATTATACCAATGGCGAATTTAAATGTTTTTGCTCAAGTACCTCCATTCGATTAGTATGAACCGAGCAAGGCTGAGCTTAGTGCATAATCACTCAAGTGGAATGTGAGAGGCTGTAATGCTCATTAAAGTAGTGAAAAACTGACTGTTAGAATAAAGAAACTTTTAAACAAAGCTCATATAAATGATGAATGTGTATGACTCTAATTTTAAGTAATACGTTTGATCTCCACTGAAAAGTTCTCGACAAGTACAATAAATTTTCTTTTGAGTTACAAAATTCTGCTATCTAGCACGTGATATTTGACACTGAACCATCAATAAAGAAAATCAAGGGTGTGAACAATCAGTATTCTCATTAATTAATATCAAGGATGGATAATTGATATGAAACCTGTTGGGAGCATAAATGTCTGTCCCAAACTTTGAGTCAGTTCATGTAGGAGATTAACCTCCTGACCACAAAGATGCTGGATCAGCATAATTAAACTAAATCTCCTGGGAACCATTAGTTTCATTGCAAATTAAAGGTTTCCAGTTGAGATGTTTTACTAAAAAAAATAATAATAATAATACGAAGACACTAGAGGAAAATTTAATTCAATTCAATTAAATTCGATTCGATTTTATTTATATAGCGCCAAATCACAACAACAGTCGCCTCAAGGCGCTTTACATTGTAAGGTAGACCCTACAATAATACATACAGTGGAAAACCCAACAATCATATGACCCCCTATGAGCAAGCAGTTTGGCGACAGTGGGAAGGAAAAACTCCCTTTTAACAGGAAGAAACCTCTGGCAGAACCAGGCTCAGGGAGGGGCGGGGCCATCTGCTGCGACCGGTTGGGGTGAAAATTTAGGGTTCCATATGTTGTTAGAAATGAATTTCAGCGATAATTGTTTTCTCCCCATGTACAAATGAATAGGCATATATACTTTATATATGTAACATGAATATTGTCTTGCAAACGACATATTTTAGAGTTGCTTTCACACAAATTAAATTTTCAAAAAATGCAACCTACCTTCTCTGAACAAGTCATTAAATATTAAATCAGGCTAATTGGGTTATTTAGGTTGGTAAATTAGTTAGCAAGTTAGTTATGTGATTAAAACAGCTATAACCTGTTAACAATCATTTAATATAATTATGAGCTTGCGGTTACTATGTGTTATTATTTCTAAATACAAAAAGACTTGTAAAGTCCAGCCGGGTTTAATTTAGTCATGTCTTAAAGTCCACTTTAAGTCAAATCTTGGCTTAAGTTTGACAGTTGTACACTGTGTTGCTATAGCAACAACCAATACTGCAGTTCCTTGTAGTGTTACAGCCACCCTTTTTTCTGAATGATACCCAAGCAAATATTGGCAGACCTTTTTCTCTTTTTATCTCCTATTTCATTTGTTTCCTTTGTAATGGTTTTGATTGGGTAGTCACATTTTTTTCTGGCCAGTTGAACCTACACTGTCAGCCACGTGAGGCACTGCAGTAGATATGTAGCTTTCACCCAAGCAATGAAACTGTTATCCAGAAAGACAGAAAAAAGAAACATTTATTGTTCAGTTTTAATCCAAATAATTCTCTTTTCTGAACTTTTTCTTTCTAATTGGTAATCACTGTCACTGAATTTATTTTTATACATTTCACAAATGCATGGCAAGCTCCTATTCACAACCTCTAATGCATATTAAGAGTCCTCCTGTCATCCTCTATACCAGCCTGATGAGGACAGAAGAACATGTATTCATTACCTGTGTCACGTATCTGAAACTATGAAGTAAAATGTAATGATTCAGTGTAAAATATGAAAGATATGACAAGAATAAATAGATATGAAAACCTTATATTATTATACCAAAAACAAAATAGAAAAATAATATACACTAGGTACACACAAGGTGCAATGTTAAGCCAAGCAAACAAAAGAACACTGGCCATGCAGATGAAGACGTTATAAGTGGGAATATGCTTTCTCTTCTCACAGTCAACATGTGACACTGGAAGCTTGTGTGCTTGGGCATGGCTTCTCCTAAATCCCTGCACTCTGTAGTGAAAACAAAGTGCAACTTTAACTGAAAAAGCAAACAAACAAAAACAGCTCCTCCTTCGTTGTAAAGCAGAAACTCTTCCTCCCACTGATTACTGTGGGATGAAAAAAGCTTTTACATTACAGTAAGTGAAGTCAACAAAAAAAGCCTTGCTCTGGAGCTTCCGATTCATCATTATGTGCCGCATTCCTGTGCACGATCCGTGTGAACACCTTCCAGCAAGAACGATTCCTTCCGCCTGGCTGTGTTTTATTCATGGGTGCCTCTCTCTGCTCCATTAAGCAGCAGAGGTATCTCAGCCTTCAGGAAGATGGGTATTGTGCAGCACAATTAGGAAAGAGGTGACCAGGTAGTATATGTAATATTTAAAAGTAGATCTTTCCTGGAAGGGCTGTATACAAGAGATGTCGAGCTATAGTAGTGTACTATCTGACCAACAGACCACCAGAAATCTTGCAAAAATATCACAACTTCAGGACAGAGTTGATCAAATTGGACTGGCCAGCCTCATTGTTTATGCCCTCTATGAAAACTCTTGTTCGTGTTTTCTCATTTGACGCTCTGACTGGCAATGCAGTGTTAATCTATCTCCTTAAAAAAAGAACAGCTATGATTACTATACTTACAATTGCATATTATCTGCATTTCTTTCCTTTTATTACATTTTCCACAGAGCTGCAATTCAAATCTTATCCACGCTAAAAGTTCTCTTGGTCTAGCCACTAAAATAAATCAGCAAATGAAATCAGTTCTGCTGGAGCATCTGAGAAATGTTACAAAATCTGGAGCTCACCAAATATGCAGTTGGCCAAGACACTGTCTTTTCCCATGATTCTCTAATGGCTTGTATAACTGGAGTTATCCCTCTGCTAATGTTTTGTAATACATTAAAATTGAATTGTTTATGGAATGTTTTGATTCCCTCAGCTGATAGGAGTAGGCGGGAGAGGTCTGAGACAAAGAAAGAATGCAGTGTGAGGGGAAAAAGAAAAGCAAGAAACAGGGGAGGGACAGAGAGAGAGACAGAGAGAAAAAGACGCCTGCACAACTCGTCTGTACTGAGGATCTGTCTCATGACTTAAACATTCTGGGGGATAAAATATGCCCACACTGCAGGAATTCTTTTCTCAGTAAAACCTGCAGTTTCAGCAGTGCGAGAGGCATGCATCAATGCAGCATTGTATCAGTGTGTTGTGACCATATTGTGCTGCCTCATGCTTGTAAAGTACAATCAAACAATACCTTTGCATTGCAGAAGCAGTAAAGTGACATAAAAAAACTACTGCAAAAAGCTTTGTACATTTTGTATGTTACAGTTTTGTTCCGAGTATCTACATTTCTTCAGTGCCTTTAAGAAACAAGCTCAAATGTTTTCTCAAATACACAAAGAGTGGTCTAACTTTTATATGTATTGCATTTATCATGATCCCATTACACTGGAACAAAAACGTAAACCATTACATTACATCCTTAACATCAAAATACATTTAGTTTATGTATACAGGTTGGTGCATAAATAAAGCACAATAGAATTTGTGATTTATTAATAGGTTGTTCAAACATTTGTTGAATTCTCTGAATCTCCTGTTGTAAGGATGAAAAAAATACCTTAAAATCTATTTCCATATTAGGTGTTGTTGCTGAAGATGGCGGTAGTTTGACTGCATTTCCATGGGAGTATGTTTGCTCCTTTTATTACTGGGAGACGCACACAGTGCGGCAGAGCAGATAGGGACTGCTCTTGAAAAGAGGTTTTTTGGGGTAGTTGGCACCCATGACTACAAGCAGCTACCCAGGCCTGCGACTATCAGACTTTATGATTTGGGGTTGGTTTGTGAGTGTGTGTGAGTATAAAATTACATATTTAAAAAAAAGGAATGGATAACAAACTTAGGTAAGATAAATTAAAATGAACTCAGTTACTGCCACAGCAGTGGGTGCCAGTAAATGTATTGTAAATGTATTTCTTATAGCCTGTATTATGTATGTTTCTAATGTTATGGTTTGGACTTTCTCTGTATCTACTGCCAGTGGACCTGTCAGTGTTTGCAGCTGGTCACTCACCAGTTCCACCTTTTTATGTTAATGTACCCATAGCTAGACTGAGAAACGCTGGTTTGACTTATCAAGATATTAAGCACCTTGGCATGTCCACTTAGGAGGATTGCTGATGCTATGGTAAGTGAAGCCAGACCAGAAAAAGATATCTTGGACATGTTTAACTTTCCATTGCACAGGCTGCAGGTTGTTTACTCATTTCCTCAATATTGATGGCGTCTCCATACCGTGCAGCTGAGATGGGATTCATTATGTAACCGTGGCTTTTGGTTCTGTATGATCACACTTACCTTTACTGTAAGTGGGAGGTGGGAGCTTGCAACTGTACAGTAATTAGTCTGGGAAAATAAGTTAAAGGGCCCAATGCTGCTGTTGCTAACACTCAACAAAAACTGGAATGCAGTGAAGGTCAGATTCCACCAGAAAAGTGTTATACAACCCGGAGTGGGTGGGAGGGCACAGAGGAGGGCTTTCACTCGCTTGTCTTGCTGACTTCAGAAGAACCACAAATTCCTGGGGGGTATTTATCTGTAGCCAGGTGATTTCCAAGCCCGATCAACCACATATTGAGAAGTGAGTGGAAGAACAGGTAGAGGAGAAGGGGAAAGAGCAGTAGAAAGCAGTTTATCTGCACTGTGATGATACACTGAACAAAGACTGCAATAAAAAGGATGGAGAAAAAAAAGGGTGATTTTCATTGTCAGGTTGAATTGAACTGAATTGAATTAAAAGCCTTTATTGTCATTATACACAGTATAACAAGATTTAAAACGGCTCCATAAAAGTGCACATGTACTTAGCACATTATAAAAAAAATTATACAATAATATAACAAATCATATAAATACACAGCACTGGGTGACACAGACAGTAGCTCTGGCCCATATGGATCTGAAGCGCCTGCCAGATGGCAGTAGGTTAAAAAGATGGTAGCCAGGGTGGGTAATGTCCTGCTGAGACAACAGGAGTTATAGATGGCAGACAAAGAAGGCAGGGGGCAGCCGATGATTTTTTTGTGCTGTGTTTGCCAACCTCTGCAGTCTCTTCCTGTCTGCCTCCGTGCAGCTAGCGTGCCACACTGTTACCGCATAGGTCAGCAGGCTCTCGATGGTGGATCTGTATAAGGTTACCAGCGGCAAGATGTTTAGTTGCTCCTTCCTGAGCACTCTTAGGAAGTGCAGCCACTGCTCGGCCGTGGTGTTGACCGACCAGGAGAGGTCTGCAGAGATGTGGACGCCAAGGAATTTGAAGGACTCCACTCGCTCTACACATTCACCGTTGATGTAGCGGAGGAATAAATGGAAGACAAAAATGGTGCAAATGAAAGGGGAATCCACATTTTCATGAAGTATGTGTGCAATAAACCAGCCTCACGTCAAATGCACTCACATTCTATAGCCAGCATCTCTTTCATTCTTGTGACACATGATACAATGCTATCTCTGATGCCTAATCCACAGCAACATGAGGATACTAGAGGGCTCATGACACAAATTGAACACTTCAACATGGTGTCCAGGAGTGCAAGGACTCGACTTACCCTATCAGAAATCTAAATGACATGCCTTTTGTGCCAGTTCCTGCGTACAGTTGGGAAATTGCACATGAGATTGTGGAAGACATCCATTTTATGTTCTAAATCCTTCAATAAAACTCTCACATCCTCCCCTCCCCGACCGCCATCTCTGCGATAACAAAGAAGGCGCTCTCGTTTGTGAAGACAACTGTGCCTTTATTTTGATTCATTGAGACATTAGCATTTAGATAACCCTTCTGAATATAGGACATGTGGGAATTGAAAACAGGAACCAAATAAATAGTGTGAATAATCAGTAGTTACATTTTGAATTAGCATTAGTTTGTCTTGTATCCTTTGAAATAAGAAGAGACTAGCAACAAACGTTTGTTTTGTTCTCCCGTTAGACTGGAGATACTGAGATAAATAAATAAATAAAACTGAGAAGGAAAAAAATAAATAATTTTATGGGGTTTTTGTTGCCAGTGCTTTAGGCTGACTGCAGCAGCATTTTCATTTCAATCACTCCACGGACGATTTGCAGTCATAAGCCAGTATTGCTTTTCAAAGCAATCAGTGTCTCTTAAATTAATCAGTGACAAATTAAATTTATGAAAAAAAAAAAAACATGAGGTACACTCTTTCAATGATCTAGACTTGAACTACTATAAGAAGAAAATATCTTCCAATAGTAGCCCGGGTGCTTATTTAAAAAATTATCCGGCCCGCCCGGCGTTTAAAAGAGACCGGCAGGTAATGGAGACCGGCTCTTATTCTCTTCTCAGAGGGAATTGTTGCGGAAGTGAGGCCAGGTGCGGTTTTTAGACTGAGGTGAAAAGACGTGAAAAAACGTATTCCAACAGTTCGCAAATAATGCAGTTCCCAATTGTGCAGCCCAGTGCTCCCCGAAACTTCTCTCCGCTCAACTCTCCTCAAGAGGAAGTAAAAGACCAGAAAATCACAAGTTTGCTAGCCTCAGTTCAGTGTAATAATCCCACTTCGATGGTCGCTGAATCCAGCTTAAATGCCGCTGGTCGTAGATGACGGCTGATTGGAAACAGCTGGCCGACGACAGCACGGAGGGACTTCCGGGTCGAAGGTCGCCCAGCTACTATTGGTGACCGGCGTCTATTTGTCATGACATGTTTTCAAACTAGCTTTTATTAGAAACTGGCATTTAAAAGAGACAGGCTACTAATGGAAGATATACGGTGTATAAGTTGACATCATCCATTCATTCTCAGCCGCTTATCCTTTTCAGGGTTGCGGGGGTCGCTGGAGCCTATCCCAGCTGTCTTGGGGCAGGAGGCGGAGTACACCCTGGACAGGTCGCCAGTCTGTCGCAGGGCTAACACACATAGACAGACATCCAGTTGCACTCACAGTCACTCTCACATTCACACCTTTGGGCAATTTAGAGTTTTCAATTAACCTATCCCCACAAATTGCATGTTTTTGGACTGTGGGAGGAAGCCGGAGTACCCGGGGAGAACCCGGGCAAGCGCGGGGAGAACATGCAAACTCCACACAGAAAGACCCCGGCCTGATGGTGGAATTGAACTAAGGATCTTCTTGCTGTGAGGCAACAGTGCTATCCACCGTGCTGCCCTAAGTTGATATCAGTTGATATCAGTTGATATCAAATCAACTTATACTACAGTGGATAAAGTCCTGCATATCATTTCATATCACCCGTAGCACAGCTTATGGGATTTTCTGATACTTTTGCCCATTTGAAATTGGTCATTTAACATAATCAACACTGAAAAAAAAATCAAGATTAATGACTAATCAAATTGTATAATGGTGATTTCAGCTAGTAAAGTTTCACCTGGCTGGTCAATATGCAAACTAACTGCAGACAGTGATTTCATGGGCCAATGAGTTTCTTCTTGATTTATCATTTAGGATTCTTCTCCTGCTCTCATGTATTGAGAGCAGGCCTTTTATTTGATTTGTGCCACCAATTAGCATGTGATGGAAATGGCTGGGGCCTGACAGAGATCAATCTCAGCTCACAGACATGGGCAAAATATTGTATTAAAGACTAAGATTATCATGTGCTGTGTGCACAGGCAGGGATGGAGGACCCACGTGCAGACTCTGGAAGGCAAAAGTAAACTAAAAAAAAAAGCAGCTTTATTGCTAGACACTTGGAAAATCTTTACTAATCCTCAAGATACAAAATAAACTAAGCATGCTTGGCAGGGTGAACACACAGACGGGTATGAAGGTACAACACAACACAGAGCAAGGAAAACACAGGGCTTAAATACACACTGGAGCAATCAGGGAATGGGAGACAGGAGGGAAACAGCTGGGACACATCAGACCTAACAAGACAATGGAAGTAAAATCAGACACACTGCACACAGGACAGGGATTGTCAAAATAAAACAGGAAACACATGACAGGCACAGAGGCATGGACACTGGACACTGAACTAAGGTAACACCGAAACAAAACCTACGAACTAGAAATCACAGAACAAAGGTCTAGAGCAGGAAATACAAAACAGAAACCAAAACACTCGTAGTCAAACCATGATGAAATCAAAAATAAAAGGTACAAAACTCAAAACACTGGGTCACCGACCCAGGACCGCGACACAGGTTGTTTCTTTTCAGATGTTATTCTGTGGAAGTGGGTATTTTTAAACATTTGTTGTAAATTTTGAGCAAACGTAAACTGTAACCCTCTACAGTTTTTATTCATTAACAACTGAAACTAATTTTGTGTAATAATTTCTTGTGATGTCATTCACTTGAGATTTTCTTATATTAAATACAATTCGCAATTCTTCTGTGCGGCACGAAAAAAGGACACGTTGGTGCTGCAGGGAGACCCTGAGGCAATCAGTATTCTGGTCACCTGCTGCACAACATAAAGAGCATGCTAGCAAGCTGTGTACTACCAAACACACAGCCTACCAATGCATGCAGAGTCATACACACAGACACATACGCGCACACACATTTGGCCACACACAGTCTTTCAAAAACCTTCATTGAAATAAATGGCAACATCTCCAACAAGCTGCACCTACAGCAATTTCTTGCCTTCAGCAGCGGCTGTGTGTTTATATGTGTGTGTATGTGTGTGTGTCTGGTGGTGGTGGGGGGTGGTGGTGATGGGGGGGCAGCCTGGAGCAGATGATTAAAGTCTGACAAAAGGTTAGGAGATGTGACAACATGGCTGCAAGTCAATCAGCAGGGCGCAATATAAGAACCTTGCCCAGAGACCAGGTAATAGAGAAGAGGATAAATGGGAGGGGGAATAAAAAGGGGGTTGGGAGGTATAATAGAGTGATGTTGCACAACACGATCAACTTTCAACATGTCTTTGATGTCCAGAGTGTAAATTTACTCCTCCAGAAAAAAAAAAAAGAGCATTTTTGCTGGACAACATCAGTGATTAAATGGTATGAGGGGGGGGGGGGGGTTCTGCCTCAAGCGCTTGAATAAGAGGTTAAATCAGGCATGTATGAAATGAGTAAACATGTCTAAGTAAAACATGTCTGAGGTGTGGAGGGCCTGCAGCAATGGCAGGTGGTAGTTAACGTTTCAAAATGTAAGCCCTCTGAATTCCTATGATATTTTTTTGAAAAGGGGCAGCAAAGAAAATAACCTAAAAAGAAGATCCCAAGGAGACAAAGACTTGACCTGAATGGAAGGTAGTGTTGCGGTGATGGAGAGAAGAATGAAGCTCGAAGGAAGAAGCATTTCTGGGCTGTCACGTGCTGTGTTAAGGTGCAGAAAAAGCTCACAGTGATACTGCAAAGGCATTTTGTCACCTACACATCCACGGTCACAGAATTCACAGTAATCAGGCTGAAAAAAAAATGACATTTCCATTTGATAAGTGATGGCCTGCATGCGTCTGTGTGCCTGCATATGTAACGGTAGAGATGTTTTATATGTATTCACACGCGTGCGCTTGTACGTGTTTGTGTGTTAAGCATGCCTCACTAGTGGTGTCTCTCTCTGCTTCCACCTACAACACCCTCACTCAACCCAACCTCCCACTCTTGCCTGTCAGTAGTGTGGGCCTCTTACTGGGGGCCATGGGCTCAGTCGCCACGGAAACTGCACCAAAGCAAACAAAGGGGTGGAACGGAGCTTAGGGAATACGGTGACACAAAGGGGCTACCTTGCACTGTGGAAGATTTCAGGAGAGACTCAAACAAAGCCGAGCTGCCACTAAACAGTGAAGACGGCGTAAATAGTCCTTGTTGTGGCTGTCATTAGCAACACCGCTTCTTAATGCTCCCTGCTGAAATCTGCAGTGTGCTGCTGTGCACGAGCGCTCAAGATTTAAAATTAATTCCTAGTCTTTCTCTTCTCCGGGCTTTGGAATTGCTTTATTAACATATGCAAATGACAACTTCAGAGACATGATTAGTGAAATTGCACACATTTTCTGTGATTTTCCATGCAGCGCATAAAAGGAGTCAATCCAAAGTCGTTTCAATCCATCCGCTGCTTATCTCTGCGCATTTTGTCAGTCAAGCTGCTGTTGCTGACTTTAAACTGATAAAGCCTTGATTCGATTTCTCACTCAGGCTCCAGCAGCAGATAGCATTAACACCGTAAGATGACTTTACACCAGCCATAACAATAACAATGAGCACGATAAGGTTATAAAGATTCGCTAGTAAAATTAACCGGATTATTGAAAATGAGACTCTGTCATAATATGGAATTAACTAACGACATAAAAGATATGAATATGTTACATTTTATTTCAAGTGATCGGTATTTCTACAGTCAGGTGCTGTAGTGGTGACTGATAAGAAAGCAGACATGGGTACATTCAGGAAGTCATTGGTCTAAAGACGGATTACATTTTCTTAGGGGGGGCTGTGGTTGGTCCTGTCCACTGAGACTCATTAAGAATGGCCTTGACATTAAGGGCCCTCTCTTTTTCAACCTGTTTGCAGCTGTGATGCTGAGATCAAACAGAGTGCTATAGGTGAGGGCACTCTCAATGGCCTAAAGCTGGTCATTCATCCTTTTTAAAGACAGGAAATCAGGCTAAATGGAGGTCCGGCTCCTCCTCCACCCTGCTAAAGAGGCTTCAGAAGCTGTAGAGTTTTTGCAGTAAAGAATTTCAAGTGGCCATGGGCCTTTGAGGGGGAGTGCAGGACCAATAAAACGCAGGATTACTTGTGTCAAAGAAACACACCTGCATTTCATACATTATCAGGGCTTTTTTCCTTATCGCCAACTCCAGGCAAGGCAATGAAATGCTTCTTTTCCAGGAGAAATTCAACCTGAGGCAATGATGTTTTCAAATATTTCTCACAGGTTTTTACTTGTCTAGTATGCATTTCCCAGTGTCTATGCCTGTGCAGTTCAAATAACAAAAGAAATAAAGGGGCTTTTGTTTGATTAGGCTGACATATCTTTAACTCTGACTTTTCAGCCTTGAAATCAGCCCATTGTGTTTTTCTTTCAGTGCTACTATTCTTCCATCTGTATAAAGGAAGCATTACCCATGCCTTCATTGTTTCCCCATGTCTTCACCAGGAATTGGTGTTATTGGTTATATGAAATTATTGGCCTGTTGTTCATCAAAATATCCATGCAATCAAAAGTAATACAGCAAATAAGTTCTCATGTGTGTATAAAGACAGATTGTGTTAGTATTTGAAGATGCACTTAACCAATGTGTTTCCTATTAGTGGGTAATGAAAGTCTTTCTGAGCCCATGTAATGATTTTCATCATAAGTTGAGATTACTGCTATTTTATATTGGATTTCAGCCATGTCCCTTCTATTTTTTTATGCTTTCCTGGAATGCTTTAGTGAGATGTAAAGTAGATTATGAAATTGTTCAAGTTTTCAAGGTTCTTGGTGAAATTGCATTCTTTATATATTTATATTTATTCATGTTAAGCTCCAGCCACACAGGCCTAGAGACTGGTTGGTGACCTCTCACGATAACCAGTTACTAAGGACAACGGTTTATTTCCTAACCTGTTGATCAGCTGTTATTGGAGGTTGCTGGCAATCACTGTGAAATCCATTGCAAAATCCTGAGTCACCCCGATAGCAACTACAGGTCACTGGGGAAAATATTTATTAATCTGTGTTGCAAGTGATTGGTGTAAGTTGCTGTCTGTTACAATATTAAATTGTTTGCAAAACTTGTTATGATTGCTATAATATTGCCATGGTTGCACATTGTTTGCATGCAATATGCGTGTCTGCAAACACTTGTCAATTACTCTGAGCGGAAATAAAATTGAAAATTGTAACAGAAATTGAAAGTAGGGAACAAATGTCAACTTTAACTTTAAAAACAAACATTGTCCTTTTCTTGCTTCTGTCAAATTTTTTTTTTCAGCTATTTGGAGACAAATTGGTGTCCAACCAATTTCACCTAATGATTGCAAGCAATCCCCAGCAACCAGTAGCCAACTGAATAGCCATAATACACATTTTTCCCCATTGAATGGAGGGTGCTGAGTGTTTACCAACCGAGCTTGTGTGACTGAGGTCGGAATCAGCTAGCTTACCTTTTACCAGTGCTGTCTTAACTTGCTTTCTCACTAACTTTGTCACTAGAAAAATATAAATCTTAAACCAGATAAGTTTTTGTTTTTGTGTTTTCATGAGCTGCATGGTGTAATTTTGTGATGGGAGCCAGTCATTATTACATACTAGCAAACTTCATTTCAAAGGTAATGTAATTAATGTGTTGCACACAGTTCAAGCTGCAGAGGAGTCGCAGAAAGGGCCACTCGAGCAACAACATGCATCAGCAATAACATCACATTATTACACAGCGTGCTTTTAGGAACAAAAAAATGTGAAAAGCTGGATTTCAAGGGGTCAAAACAGTTCAGATAAAATCGACATTTTAGCATAATAAAAATATCACCATTGGGAAAATTTAATGAACATTAAACAAAAATGAATTTTTGTTAAGGGCAACCATTAAATTAGTATTTGATAATCAGTGCACAGTGACAGACCCATATAGACCTGCCTAATACAACAATTGATGTACAGGCTTTTACAGCACTGTGTCAGTATACAGTATCAGGCCCCAGGACTCAACATTAAAGGAGGCGGACAGCCCTCATCGCTCTGTCACCCTCACTCTCTCCTTCCATTTTCTCCCCTGTTTTTTCCTCCGCCCCATCTCTCGCTGTCCGTGACAGATGTGTGATTGATACCCGTGGTGCTTGGTGATATGCTGTTTCTAATTTTAGCCTTGCTCACTTGGGGACTCTCACAGCTACAGGTAAATTGGACATCCAAGCCAGAGTCCATCTGTACTAGCCTGTAAATAGGCACTGATCATTTTTTTTCCATGACAGCCATAGATATGAATGATGAAGCATGTGCTGCTTGCAAAATGGCACCAACGATCTATAAGACTGATGTATTTATTTTGCTATAGTGGGTGCTTGTACTCATATGCACACTTCTGCATGTTTAATATTTGTAGAAAAGCCTTCAGAAATATCCAAACTATTTTTACTATGTGGTATTTGGATGTCTAAAACTACTGGCCAGATGTCTGGCAAGTTTTATTTAATCTAGAATTGGATACTGAATTTCCAGTAAATTCCAGTTAAGTAAATAAAAGGTTGTGTCCACTATCCTTAATTTGCATACGAGGAGCTGCTTTATCAAGATAAACAGCTGGTGGCACATATTGTCCACATGAGTAACATTAACTATACCTGGCAAATCTGCAAGTGCACCAAAATTTCAATCGTAAAATTGTTATTTGGCTCAAATGTCTGTCAGATAGCTTTAGTATTAAGGTTGTTTCTTTCACCAGAAGTGCTCAGTTCATGAGGAAACAAAACCAAACCTTGATTTCTATTCTTTCTAATGTTAAATGCATGAAAAAACTGGTCACAGCATCAATAGATGACACTTGCTCAATAGAGAATTTTATTGAAAGAAAAATCCCGCATGGTCAGTGGAGCCTTTGAGCTTTAAGTTTCTGCAATGAAGTAAACAATCAATCACAAGGATTTTTTGAAAATGTTTATTATTGATTGCCGTTTTGTTCTCAGAAATAGCACAAAAATCCTTTCTGCATGATGTCAAATATTCATGCCTGTAAAAAAAATAAAAGAACAACCTGTCTGCAGAGCAACAACTTCAAATCACAGACACAAAGTGGTACCTTTCTCAGTCTTTTTCACACTTTGGAGTCTAAAATGACAATTTTCTTTTTCTGAGAAAATACTTTTTTTGTTCGTGGCACACAGCCGGGAGGAAACTGGGTCATTTTAAACATTTGAATCTCATAATGTAACCAGGCCAGCAATCTACCAGGTACATATAGGTCACAGACCATCCTGGCTCCCGTGTGGTTTTTTGACCACAGCCTTCCCTCCACTGTCACTCGTGATTAATCTGCTTATGTACACATGCAAATTTTCCAAATTGGCCCCCTCAGTGTGACTGTACAACTAATGGCTGCCAGCGGAGACTGTTTAGCCATTCCATGCATATGTATGAGCTTGTATATTTAGCAGCCAAGTTTCTTTTGATCACCGTGTGGAGATTGAGTGGGCTGAAATGAATGGTGGTCCAAAGCTGGGGCACATTAGCAGCTGACCACCTGCCTTTCATTGCAGGCAGAAACAACAGATGGGCCAAACAGACTGCAACGCCATTATGACGATGCAAAGTAGGCATAGAGTTTAATGTTTCCTTAAGTGAAGGGTTTTTTACTATATTCCAAAACATTTTACAGTGTGACATTCATATGGGGGAAAAAAGTTTAAAAGTTAATTGCAGTTGCAATATTTTGAAACTACATACGACAGCCACATGAGTGACTGTGTAAATGAATATTCCCTATTCAAGTGTATTATTGGGGGGGGGGGGATACCACACATTTAAATTAGATTTAAATTCTGTCCTAGTTGTCTTCTTATATTCTTTTTATAAGCACATTTTAAATATTTGGGATATCCATGCATTGCAGGATATGTGGGATATGCAGTTTACTGAATTAATGAAACATGGATTGTGTGAAAAATTGTCTTTGACACATTGGATTCATGTTCATTTGGTGAGAATCTCTTGTGGTTGTAAAAATGATGACATTGTAAACAATAGACTACTTCTGCCTTTATTTCTGGCAAACATACAGAATTGTCACATCCCTTTGCCAAAAGGGGCTCTGCTTTCTGGGATGGTGACAAACAATGTCATCCTGCCAAAACGGGCAAAAACAACAGACCAGTTCATCAGTAATATGATGAAACATGAAGCAGAAATTACGAAAGCTTTGGAAGAAGAAGAAAATTACCTGGGGGAACATCAGACAAAACTACAGAGTCGTTATTTTTCAATATTTTTGGAGCTACAATTTTAAACTTTCCCACAGTGTTCTTGGTGGAGGTATCGTGCTTCATATTATATTATAACACAGTACTGTACCCACATTATGCTGTTAAGTAGTTTATATAGCGGGGAATATTTACGAACTGCTCTTGTCATTCCAGTAAAAGTATACTTGTTATTTGTTTTAGTTCATGAATCACTGATCTACACATCTGTTACTTTGCAGATGCAATTAAAAATTCACCACCTATTTGTCATGCTTCTGACTTGTCTTCAAATACAAACTCTAGGACACATCTGGTGTGCTCTGCCTGTTTCTTAGCAAATTGTACCAATGAAGAAATCTTTCGATTAGAACTAGGAAATTGCTTCTGTCAAGACCACTCAGCTGGCTGAGATAGCTTTTGCTTGAATTGGGTCTCAATTTGAAAAAGAGGAGTAATCTAATGTGGCATCTTGATAACATTTATCATGGAAGAGAAAGGAAGGATATGTGCTGGTGCCATAGGGCTTTGGGATTTATATTTCCTTGTGCTAAATGTAGACACGCTTTTAATGTGCTGAATTTGGGGCTGTTGAACTACACGTGGTAGTTTTAATGTTCTTGATCACGAAGCATGATTACCAGAGTACTGTAGCTAATGAGAATTCCGATGTACAAAATAAAAGCAAATCTGGCCCAGCTGCACGATTCTGGGAAACAAAAAAGTCTTATCACAGCTTTGCGGATGTAGCCTGCACATGCAGTAATTAGACTCGCTAAATGTTTAATAGGCACAATCAATGTGGAGAATGGAGTCTGCCACATGGGGCTTCAAGCTGAGTTGTAGGAACTGTAACTCACTCTGTGGGCTACCTTTACCTTATTGGGGAAGAAAAATCTTTGTAAAGTACTCAGGCATTCCTTTTCTAACCATTTTAATGGCCAATGCCTCCTGGTCAAGAGGTGGTCGCTGAATGGACTAATTCCACAGGATTAGTTCTCTGTGGTGGTGATCCAGCCAGTCAAACAAATGCGACCTTATGGTGCCGAATCTGTGCATGCACAACTATACAACAAGTGCATAGGAAGGGGCAGTTCAGTCAAGGGATTAGTGGGAATCAACCATTCAGGCATGCCCAGCCATTTTCAGATTCTCTTTCTTGACTTTGAAAGACTTGTTTAACAATAATCACTTCACAGAAGGGGGAACTGGTGGCACAACAAATGAAAGACCAGCCAAATGACAAAGAGGAAACTCAGGGTAAGTTAAGCCTATAGACGGGACAGCTAAGCAAACTCATAACACCCACACTCTGTGCTACTAGGATGTGTTTTCAGTATCCAAGGCACCAAAAGAGAGGGACTGTAGGTAAAACGTGGTGAAGTACACATGGTAGACCTGGAATACACTGGCTTCCCGTGTATCAGATGACCTTTTCTGCAGGACTGCACATGCAGAATAATCATGAAATATTCCAGAGGTTGGCTGAAACTGTGGACTGTGCTATCAAATTAAATAAATGAATAAACAAATAACTTCAAGCTTCATAATTCATCTTATATCCAGTTTATAGAAAGCCTTTATTCTAGTTGTTCAAACTTAAAAAAAAAGAAGGGAAAATTCCTTTTGAGATGCATTTAATACTTCTTGCCATAACTAAAATGCTAGGTGATGTAGCGGAAAAGATGGGGGTAGGGGGTGAATGATTGGAGCGAATGAAACTTTATTGATTTTGACATCTCCACCTGGTGCACGAGTGCTCATTGTATTTCCCTTCCGCAGGGTTCTGTACAGCAGAACTGTGCATACTGTGATTTCCCTGAGCAGCTTGCATGGGAAAAAAAGAACGTGTTTAAACGTAAGCAAAGCAATAAAGCAATCAATAAACACAGGAAGCCCTGAGGTACTGCTGAGCAACTAATAAACGGCAACAACGAGGGAGACTGCACAAACAGAGCTAAGAACGGCTGACAGAATCTCAGACAGTAACAGGAAACAGCGCGGTTCTGACAGTTTGATGAGTAAAAAAAACGAACAGCAACAGCAAGTGTATGTGAGGATTTACTTTTTTTTTTGTTTGTTTCTTGGAAAGACACTGGACTGCAGACCTTAACTATTTATTTTAACTGCTGAAAAACTCAGCACATACTTCAATCGAACTTGGTCATCTAAATGTAGTATTTTCAGTATGCAATATCATGAAATACTATACAGTGGAACACCAGGTTACGAGTTTAATCCGTTCCAGAACCAAGCTCGGAACCTGATTTGCACGTAACCCGATCAAATTTTTCCCATATAAAATAATGGAAATGAGATTAATCCGTTCCAGCCCTCCCAAAAAGTCCCCAAAATGTCATAAATAATGGAAAAATACATGTTTTTAAATAAGAAACAAACATCAAAATACTGTATTAGTAAATATACTTAAATAAAAGATAAACCGACTTAAGCAAATATAACCTTACCTTGGCGGCAGATGATTGCAGTTAACTGAGAGAACGGCTGAGGTCGGAGGGAGGAGGCACGATACATACG